>JAEVFL010000018.1:0-175209 GCA_021018615.1 Phlebopus sp. FC_14 | reverse complement strand
CGTTAAATACGGGAATGGGATTGCATAAGAGAGTGAGCGGTAGTTTTTGACTCATAGCCCACTTCTTGTCAATGAAAATAACATTAGCACCGCAATCGAGTAGTGCGTCAGCGGCGACGTAATTCTTCTTATCATGGGAGGATGCTACTTTGATCTTCATTAAGATCTCCTTCTCCATGTTGAGCGTTCTCAAGAAAAAGTCTTCTGGGATTTCTTCGTCTGTCATATTTTTTTGTGATTTTGTTGAAACTGAATTAAGTACTGGTTTGAAGCCCCGGCCGAGCCCCTTCACAGAAGAGGACCCAGTTTGGCATTGTGAAAAAGAAACATCATCCGACTCATCCGTGCTTTCCCTAGGTTCTTCAACCGCAAGGACGGAAAAGCGGTTGGATAAATATTCATCAAATGTGACCGCACGAACACCCAGTTCGTTCATGTGGCACGACCTTTTCCCTTATCGTGGACATCCTTCATGTCCCAAAAGTATGCCCTCATTTCGTCGTAGGACATATTGCGGATAGCCGCAAAAGGATCGTTACCCCGTGGGGCTTCCCTTTTGGGCTCTTCTTGTACTGGTTTGACGACGCGCACTTGGCGGCCGCCGCGGCATTCCTTCTTATGTTTGCCCCCTAGCCATTTGCAAGAGGGACACTGGTTGCATGGTTTAGGGCAATTCTTTACCCCATGTGGTCCACCACAATTGTAACATGATAATTTTGACGACGACCCACGTTGGGCGACATCAATTTGCATAGCGTTGGGGTCACTACGCGCCTGAGACGTTCTTCGGCTTGTAGCGCCCATTATGAAGTCAAGGGACTCTTGAGTGGTCCCGACGCGTCTGATTTCGGCAATGTATTCGGCTACTTTTGCCTTATGTTTGCCCTCTTTAAAGATTTGAGCAATAATGCTCCGTCTGATATTGTTCTCCAGCATGAAAATAGCATGCGATTCGTCTATCGCAGCTTGCTGGTACAGCGCTTCAAACTTGACGATAAAGTTGTCCGTCGACATTTTGTTTTGTAGCAGCCCCTTTAGCTGACTACATGCTCAATCTACCTGATTGGTGGAACGAAAGAGACCTTCAATCTCTGCCACCATCAGGGCCCATGTGTACGTGTTCCCCTTAATGATCCGCGTTTGAGTGAAGGGACCTGCTTTTGACCCTTTCAAACAGGAGAGGACAGCCAGGACTGCTTTGTGTGAGCCCAGCGTGATTGCGTGTGAGTTGATGTTTAGCCAAGCCCGCATCTTGGCCCACCACTCTTCAAACTTTGCTTTAGACCCGTCATATTCTCCTGGGTCGTTGAATACTTCTATCTTCTTTGAGTACGCTCCCCCCGTACTCGTAGAAGCTGAGGTGGAACCTCCTGCTGCACCTGTTCGTTCCAGAGCAGCGATCCTATTGTTGAGCTGGTTTATAATCCTGCTCTGGTCAAACATGCCCTGCCTAGCAGCGGCGATTTTATCTTCCCAATTTGCTTGGGGATCGTCCAAGATATCAAAGACGGCTTGCGACATTTTGATTTAAGAAAAGAAAACTTGTATGTAGGAGAAAAGTTAAATGAAGTACTGCAACTCTTGATCGTAGATCAAGGGGTCAGTTGTAAGTACGTGAGGGCGGCGCCTTACTTCGTTAAGGACGCGGCGAGGACGTAAACGTGGGCATAGGAAATCGGGGAGAAATTCGTCATGGTAGTCTCTGCAAACGTGAGCAGGATCTACAGGAAAATAAGTGTGTCTGGCCCGACGTGGGCATGGTGCGGGGAAAGGGGTCGGTGTTCTGTACCTAGCCCTTACTTCTTCTGCTCTTCGTGGTCCCTCTCCTTCTTCAATGAGACCGGCCTCTACCTGACGTACGTATTCGTCCACTAAGACTTCTGGGACGAAAAGCTGATTGATAAAATTCGGCAACTGGGGGTAGGCAGCAGACGGTGCGTCGTTCGGGTCTACCGAAGGTGAGCGCGAAGGGGGGTGAGATGATGGAGTGGGGACGAGGGTGGCCTGGTCCTCTTCGACTTCTATAGCGAGCGAGTCAAGTTCAAGCTCTTCTTCAAACCACTGCTGCTCCTCTGCCCGTTGCTCTGCTGTTAGCAACGTCGAGTGCTCGAAGGATGGTGTGATATACTCTCCACGCTCCTCTTCATAAGAGGCGGGGTACGTAGGCGTAAATCTGTGAAAGGACACTGGCCGGTGTCACTGAGCGTCAGTCCGTGAGCGTTTCTTCAAATACTTCGAAAACGTTTACTTCTTGCTTGCGGTGGTCTTGACCGGCAAGCATCGCAAATAAAGTCAGTTAAGAGATTGAATCCTAATGAAACGTTCAGCGGCTCACATTGTGTTGGAGGGCGTACTGAGGTTATTTGACTAGGAGATTATGCGTATCAGAGGAACTGAACGATAAAACCCAAGAGGATTCGATGGAGTCCTCTGGTCGCTCCATTGAATCTTATATACTCTACTAGTGTTTGTCCATGTATACACTAGATCTAACCGATACTATGAAAGACATATGTTCCAGGCATGCATCAAGCATAGCCATGGAATGGAAAGGAATCATAACATGAGGGAAACATATGTAGAATGGAAGAAGAAGCATAAAGTGAGGATAACATGTGCTGCCACGATCATACATTAGATCGGTGAGGATCCCATGATGTGTGGCAGCCTATCAAATATGAAATAGGAGAAATGGGAAACATACGGTAATGGTGAGATTTAAGGCTATGAAAGCCTGTGAGTCCGTGAAGGTGTGACATAGGGGTTATGTCCGTGTCGCGTGCAAGCTAGTTGCACATATCATGTCACGTGACCAGTCACATGATTTGGAAAAAAAAGACTTAGACGTTTCTAAGTCGTGAGTATAAGCGCGCTAGGCGCTAAAGAAAGAAAATAGAGGAAAAGAAAAGAAAAGGAAAGAAAAATACATATCGTAACATTATGCAATTCACCCACCACGTTCCAAGCAATGATGAATGAAATCTTTGCCGACATCGATGACGTAGTGGTGGTTTACATTGATGACCTACTAATATTCACGAAAACCGATGACGTCAAGGAACACGAAAAGATTGTTAAAGAAGTCCTATGTTGATTGGAAGAGAATGATTTATTTATCAAGCCAGAAAAGTGTACCTTTACGGTACCAGAAGTTGAATTCCTCGAAATGATAGTCAGCCGAGATGGAATCAGGATGGATGACTCCAAGGTTAAGGCTATCCTGGAATGGCCTGCATCGAAGAATGTGAAGGGAGTTAGGAGTTTTTTCGGACTCGCTAATTTCTATCGAAGGTTCATCCAAGGCTATGCCCAAGTGGCTAGACCCTTAAATGATCCAATGAAGAAGGATATACCCTTCGTGTGAAAAGAAGCACAACAAGAAGCATTTGATATGCTAAAGAAGAAGTTCACATCCGCTCCTATCCTCTCCTATTCAGATGAAGATAGTCATTTCCATCTTGAATGTGATGCATCAGACTTTGCAACAGGCGGAGTCTTATCTATTGAAAAAGATGGCTTATAGCACCCAGTTGCCTATGCCTCACGATCCATGACACCTGAAGAGAGGAATTATCCTATTGCTGATAAAGAGATGCTCAGCATGATTCAGGCTCTCAAAGCATGGAGACACTATTTAGAAGGTGCCAAGTATGAATTTGAAATATGGAACGATCACAAGAATCTTCAATATTTCATGAAGGCATAAGATCTTAACCATCATCAAGCGTGATGGGCACAGTATTTATCTAGGTTCAACTTTAAACTCATCCACAAAGCTGGAACCTCGATGGAAAAAGCTGATGCCTTATCTAGGAGAGAAGATCACATGATCGGCATCGAGGATGATAATAAAGGAGTAACCATATTGACGCTGGAGAAGATTAGGGCGATCATCTTGATCTCCAATGAAGGCGATAAGATCAAACAACAGGTTCTTGATGCTATGCACAAGCTAAAAGAATCAGAAGTCCAGAAGATGAAAGAGAAGTTCCACATCCATGAAGATAGTGATGAAATTCTCTATGATGAAAAGATGAGAATGTATGTGCCTGACGACGAAGGTCTACGGCAATCTATTATTACGTTGCACCACAACACTCCAGTTGCTGGACATCCAGGAGTTGAGAAGACAATAAATCTGCTGTAGCGCAGCTACACTTGGCTGTTGATGTTACAACAGGTCAAAAATTATATTTCCCGTTGCGATAGATACGCACACATGAATGGGAGCAATCAGCCTCCCACTGGAAAATTACATCCCTTGGAAGTTCCAACTACACCTTGGCAAGATGTATCAGCAGATTTTATTACCGATCTGCCTGATTCAAATAGATTTGACTCCATCCTTGTGATGATGGACAGGTTTTCAAAAGAAGTCGAATTCATTCCTTGTTTGAAAACAACGACAGCCCTTGACACGGCTTGTCTTTATTTACAACACGTGTGGAAGGCACATGGCTTACCCCACACTATCATATCTGATTGTAGACCACAATTTGCTGCAAAAGTAATGCATGCATTGTGCAAACGATTGGGTATAACCCCTAAATTATCTGCTGCATATCACCCACAGACAGATGGTCAGACGGAAAGAATGAACAGGGACTTGGAACAGTACCTTCATTTATTCTGTGCAGAAAAGGAAGCAGAATGGGCTGACTGGCTTGCCATTGCTCAATTCTCTTACAATACAAAGAAGCAGGCTTCTACAAAGAAAACCCCTTTTGAAGTCACACGGTCTTACACTCCACGAATGGGCTTCGAGCAACATGTGTCTAAGGCACCAGCTGCTGATGACTTTGCTGAAGAAATGGCCAAGACTTTGAAAGATGCAGAAGCTAATTTATTAGAAGCTCAGAAGCAAGTGAAAGCGCAAGCTGACAAGCACAGATCAGTTGCCCCTGAATACATCATTGGGGATAGGGTTTGGCTCAGCACAAGTAATCTGCGCCTGCTGAGAGCTTCACATAAATTAACCGAACGATGGATCAGTCCCTATGCAATCACCAAGTTGGTTGGCTCTAACACGTTGACACTTAAGCTACCAAAATCTATGCGTATTCACCCTACGGTTAATGTTTCAAGGGTCAAGCCTTACAAAGAGCGCTTGCCTGGGCAACCGGTTATTGCCCCTGGACCCATTGAAGTCACTGAGGGTCGTAATGAAGAATACGAGCTAGAATATGTGGTCGAATCTCGCAAGAAAGGGAACCGGCTCGAATATTTAGTCCACTGGCGGGGCTATACTGATGAAGATTGAACATGGGAGCCCGCTGGTAATTTGGCCAATGCTTCCAATGCGGTCGCGACCTTTCATCGGGCACATCCCTCAGCTCCTCGTAAGCTACAAATGGCCTACTTGGACTTCCTATCATTATTTTGGCCTTTTAATAATTTAACTGTTCCTTCCGCCCGTGACACCCCCTTTGATCGCCTGGAAGTCGATCCTTAGGAGGGAGTAGTGTTATAATATGCATTTTTTCTCTATTTATTTCCTTTTTCTTTTATTTATTCTAATTTATTAAGCCTTTAGCACCTAGCGCGCTTACCTCTCAAGACTTAGAACGTCTAAGTCTCTCTTCTAATCACGTGACTTGACACATGCAACTGGCTCACACGCAACATGGACATAACCCCTATGTGATACAATCAGCGGCTCACATATTGGAGGGCGTACTGAATAAAGGGAACTGAGGTTGCTCTTTAGGCTGAGGAGCTGAAGGAGTAAGACTCAGGAGGATTCAATGCAGTCCCCTGGTCACTGCATTGGTCCTTATATACTGTACAGGTGTGTGTCCATGTTTACACTAGATCTAACCGATAATATGAAAGGCATGAAGAACAGGCATATATCAAGCATTGCCATGGAATGGAAGAGAATCATAACATGAGGAATACATGTGCAGAAATGGAAGAAGAAGCATGAAGTGGGGAGAACATGTGCTGCCACATTAATACAGTGTGTATGCCATGAGGTGTGATAGCTTATTAAATATGAAATAACAGAAATGAGAAACATACAGTAAAGATGAGACATAAGACTATGAGAGCCTGTGAGTCCGTAAAGATGTGACATAGGGGCTAGTCCATGTTGCATGCGTGTTGATCACACGTGACACGTCACGTGATAGAATAGAGACTTAGTCGTTCTAAGTCTTTGAAGAGTAAGCACGCAAGGTGCTAAAGGCTTAATAAATTAGAATAAATAGAAAGAAAAAGGAAATAAATAGAGAAAAAAATGCGTATCATAACACTATGTCACATCTTCATAGACTCACAGGCTTTCATAGCCTTATGCCTCACCTTTACCATATGTCTTTTATTTCCATTATTTCATATTTAATAGGCTGCCACACCTCATGGCCTACACACCGTATTAATGTGGCAGCACATGTTCTTCTCATTATATGCTTCTTCTTCCATTTCGCATATGTTTCCCTCATATTATGATTCTCTTCCATTTCATGGCGATGCTTGATGCACACCTGTTCTTTATGCCTTTCATATTATCAGATAGATCTAGTGTAAACATGGACACACATCTGTACAGTATATAAGGACCAATACAGCGACCAAGGGACTCCATCAAATCCTCCTGAGTCTCTAGCTCCTCTCAGCACTCCTCAGTTGAGCAACCTCAGTACCGATAACTCTCTCAGTACGCACTCCAATATAATGTGAGCCGCTGACCGTATCAGTAACAACTATGTCATCATCATTGACTCTGGTGCAAGTTCTCATATGACACCACATCACACATGGTTTTCTAGGTACTATCCACTTGTTCCACCATGTCCTGGGTCCTTCAGAGACAATTCTACTGTTTTCACTGTTGGAATCGAGAGTGTGGCCTTAAATTCCATCATTTCTGGTCGAAAATTTGAGATTATCCTCAGCAATGTCCTCTTTATTCCTGAACTACAATTATCTCTCATCTCTATTCCTCAACTTGCCAAAGCTGGACTTTCCACCATCTTCCCTGCAAATTCACAGCATTGCTACATCCATCATGGAAAACAGCTTGTCATGACTGAAATATACAAGGGAGGTTTATATCACCCATTTGCAACACTGCAGCACAGTTCAGAGTCTGCAAATGCTGTCATTGACATAAATCTCTTACACCGAAGATTGGACCATGTTTCCATGGACCAGATTCACCACATGGTTTGCCAGGAACAACTTCAGGGCATAGATACATTCATTGGAAATCCAGAATTTGTGAACCTTGTATACTAGGAAAGATGAAGAAACTTCCTTTCAAACTCTCAGATGAACCTCGTGCATCATGTCCTCTTCAAATTATATATACTAATATTGGAGGTTCTATCACTCTCATGTCTTGGGAAGGCCATCGATACTGGCTAATCATTGTTGGCGACTTCTCTCGTTTTCCATGGCTATATTTCATGAAGCACAAGAGCAATACTTTAGGTATCTATAAGCAATGGAAATCTGATTTTTCTGGACAGAGATTAGAGAGGAACAGTTTAGCCCTAGCCACCTAGAGTTTCTTCAAAGTGATGGTGGAGGAGAATACACAAGTCATGCATTCCAAACTCAACTCCGGGTGGATGAAGTCCTCCATGAGACATCTGCCTCAGACACACCAGAACAAAATGGACTTGTAGAGCAGATGAACCAAACTCTCAGTGTACTAGCAAACATGATGCTAGAGGAGTCAAAAGTACCCAAATCCTTTGGAAAGATGCCATGGATACTGCAGCATATGTAATAGCTAGGAGTCCTTCCTCCGCCATTGCTAGACAAACTCCATATGAAGCCCTATTCAAACGTCAGGTGGACCCAACCTTTTTCCGGCCATTTGAATGTTGCTACAATATGTATTTTTCCCCTGTTTATTTTCTTTTTCTTTCTATTTATTCTAATTTATTAAGCCTTAGTGCCTAGCGTGCCTACTTTCAAGACTTAGAAATGTCTAAGTCCCTTTCCTAATCATGTGACTGATCCTGTAACTTGACACGTGCAACTGGCTTGTATGATACAAGGACTAGCTCCTATGTTATCTCTTCATGGACTCACAGGCTTTTATAGTCTTATGCCTTACCTTTATTGTATGTTTCTCATTTCCGTTATTTCATATTCAATAGCTACCACACCTTATGGCCTACACACTGTATTAATGTGGCAGCACATGTTAACCTTCTGTCTATGCTTCCACTTCCATTCTACATGTGTTCGCCATATGTTTTACTTCTCTTCCATTCCATGGATATGCTTGATGTATGCCTTGTCCATATGTTCTTCATATATCAGTTAGATTTAGTTTATACAAGAACAAACACATGTATGGTGATACGGTCAGCGGCTCACATTGGTATGAGTACATACTGAGATTAGGGGTACTGAGGTTGCTCTGAGCTTAGAGGGGCTGAGAGGTAAAAGACTCAGGAGGATTTGATGGGGAATCTCCTAGTTGCTGTATTCAGTCCTTATATACTCTATAGGGGTTTGTACATGTATACACTAAATCTAATGATAAAATGAAAGGTATGAGGACCAGGCATGCATCAAGCATTGTCATAGAATGGAAGACGAAGCATAAGCATGAGGGGAACATGTGCTGCCACATTAACATGGTGTGTAGGCCATGAGGTATGGCAGCCTATTAAATATGAAATATTAGAAATGAAAAACATATGATAAAGGTGAGGCATAAGACTATGGAAGCCTGTGAGTCCATGAAGAGATGACATAGGGGTTAGTCCTTGTATCATACGATCTAATCATATGTGCCAAGTCACGTGATTAGGAAAGAGACTTAGACGTTTCTAAGTCTTGAGAGTAAGCACGCTAGGCACTAAAGGCTTAATAAATCAGAATAAATAGAGAAAAAGAGGGGAAAAATAGCACATCGTAACACTACCCCCCTTCTAAGGATCGACTTTCAGGTGATCAAACAGAGTGTCACATGCTGAAGGGACAGTTAAGTTATCAAAAGGCTGAAATAATGATAGGAAATCCAAGTAAGCCATTTGTAGCTTACGAGGAGCCTGATACAATCAGCGGCTCACATTGCTTATGAGGGCGTACTGAGATATAGTCAAACTGAAGTTGTTCCTTAGACTGAGAGGCTGAAGGGAGTAAGACCCAAGAGGATTCGATGGAGTCCTCTTATATACTCTACTAGTGTTTATCCATGTGTACACTAGATCTATCGATAGGATGAAAAACATATGTACCAGGCATGTATCAAGCATAGCCATGGAATGGAAGGGAAGTAAAACATGAGGAATACACATGTAGAATGGAAGAGAATCATAGACAGGAGGTAAACTTGTGCTGCCACGATCATACATGAGATCGGTGAGGATTCCATGATGTGTGGCAGCCTATTAAATATGAAATAGGGGAAATGAGAAACATACAGTAAAGGTGAGGCATAAGGCTATGAAAGCCTGTGAGTCCGTGAAGATGTGACATAGGGGTTGTCCATGTCGCGTGCAAGCAAGTTGCACATATCATGTCATGTGACCTGTCACGTGATTAGGGAAAAGACTTAGATGTTTCTAAGTCGTTGGGCATAAGCGCGCTAGGCGCTAAAGGAAGAAAAATAGAGAAAAAGAGAGGAAAAATACATATCGTAACAGAGCTGATGTTACGTGTCGAGCGGAACATAACAAAACAAACCAACTAAAAGATAAGAGAACTGGGCACTATCGTAGCCCGTCACGGAGTCCACAAGACCCGTTAAGTCCTATGCCCTTCTATAGGAACAAGCCCAAGGGTTTTACTGTAGAACCACAAATATATTGAACTAAGGAATATGACAAAGACTGTAACTACTTATATTCCCTAGATAACCATGGTCAGTGCCCCTCTGAGGTGAACACGCTAAGTACTATATAAGTAAGTCCTCATACGAATAAGGTAAACCCTAGATCCGTAACCCTAGATCGCAGTCTAGACCTGGTCTAGACTACCTAGCCACAGATAAGATGAGATAAGATGAGCGCTCACCGATAAGATAAGCGCTCACCGATAAGATAAGATAACAGAAAAAGAAATAAAAGTAAAGCGCCTTGAGCACTAGTGGCACTTTCGTCTCAGCTGAGGGATTTGCCCAATGAAAGGCTGTAACTGCATTGGAAGCATTGGCCAGATTGTCAGTGGGTTCCTACATTCTATCTTCATCAGTGTAGCCCCTCCAGTGGACTAAGTATTCGAGGCAGTTACCCTTTTTTTGAGATTCGGCCACACATTCTACTTCATATTCTTCTTTCCTGCCCTCAGTCACTTCCATGGGTCCAGGGGCAATAACTGGTTGCCTAGGAAAGCGCTCTTTGTAAGACTTGACCCTTGAAATATTAACTGTGGGGTGAATACATATAGATTTTGGTAGCTTAAGCGTCAACGCATTAGAGCCAACCAATTGAGTGATCTCATAGGGACCGATCCATCATTTGGTTAATTTATGTGAAGCTCTTGGCAGGTGCAGGTTACTTGTGCTGAGCCAGATCCTATCTCCAATGACATATTCAGGGGCACTTGATCTGTGCTTATCAGCTTGCACTTTCATCTGCTTCTGAGCTTCTAATAAATTAGCTTCTGTATCCTTTAGAGTCTTAGCCATTTCTTCGGCAAAGTCATTAGCAGCTGGTGCCTTAGACACATATTGCTTGAAGCCCATTCTTGGAGCATATGACCTTGTGACTTCAAAAGGGGTTTTCTTCATAGAAGCCTGCTTCTTTGCATTGTAAGATAATTGAGAGATGGCAAGCCAGTCAGCCCATTCTGCTTCTCTGTTCATTCTTTCCATCTAACCATCTGTCTGTGGGTGATGTGCAGTGGATAATTTAGGGGTGATACCTAATCATTTACACAATGCATGCATTACTTCCACAGCAAATTGTGGCCTACAATCAGATATAATAGTGCAGAGTAGGCCATGTGCCTTCCACACGTGTTGTAAATATAGACAACCCATGTCAAGGGCTGTTGTGATTTTTAAACATGGAATGAATTCGACTTCTTTGGAGAACCTGTCCATTACTATAAGGATGGAGTCAAATCCATTTGAATTAGGCAGATCTGTGGTGAAATCTGCTGACATGTCTTCCCAAGGGGTAGTTGGAACTTCCAAGGAATGTAATTTTCCAGCGGGAGGCTGATTACTCCCTTTCATACGTGCGCATCTATCACAACAGAAAATATAATCTTTGACCTGTTGTGACATCAGAGGCCAAAAATAGCTGTGCTGCAGCAGATCTATCATCTTCTCAACTCCTGGATGTTCAGCAACTAGAGTATCGTGATGCAATGTAATAATAGATTGCCGCAGATTTTTGTCATCAGGCATGTACATGTGACTCTTTTCATCATAGAGAATTCCATCACTATCTTCATGGATGTGGAACTTCTCTTTCATCTTCTGGACTTCTGATTCTTTTAGCTTGTGCATAGCATCAAGAACCTGTTGTTTGATCTTATCACCTTCATTGGAGATCAAGATGGTCGCCCTAATCTTCTCCGGTGTTAATATGGTTACTCCTTTATTATCATCCTTAATGCCGATCATGTGATCTTCTCGTCTAGATAAGGCATCGGCTTTCTCCATCAAGGTTCCAGCTTTGTGGATGAGCTTAAAGTTGAACCGAGAGAAATATTGTGCCCATCGTGCTTGACAATGATTAAGATTTTGTGCCTTCATGAAATACTGGAGATTCTTATGATCATTCCAGATTTCAAATTCATACTTGGCACCTTTTAAATAATGTCTCCATGCTTCGAGAGCATCATCTGAGCATCTCTTTATCAGCGATTAGATAATTCCTCTCTTCAGGGGTCATGGAGCATGAGGCATAGGCAACTAGATGCCATAGGCCATCCTTCTCAATAGATAAGACTCTGCCTGTTGCAAAGTCTGAGGCATCACATTCAAGACAGAAGTGACTTTCTTCACCAGGAATGGAAAGGATAGGAGCAGACGTAAACTTCTTCTTAAGCATATCAAATGCTTCTTGTTGTGCTTCTTTCCATACGAAGGGTGTATCCTTCTTTGTTAGATCATTCAGAGGCCTTGCTACTTGGACATAGCCTTGGATGAACCTTCGGTAGAAATTGGCAAGTCCGAGAAAACTCCTAACTCCCTTCACATTCTTTGGCACAGGCCATTCCAGGATGGCCTTAACCTTGGAGTTGTCCATCTTAATTCCATCTCGGCTGACTATCATATCGAGAAATTCAACTTCTGGTACCGTAAAGGTACACTTTTCTGGCTTGATAAATAAATCATTTTCTTCCAATCAACGTAGGACTTCTTTAACGATCTTTTCATGTTCCTTGATATCATTGGTTTTGGTAAATATAAGTAGGTCATCAATGTAGACCACCACTATGTCATCCATGTTGGCAAAGATTTCATTCATCATTGCTTGGAATGTGGCGGGTGAATTGCATAACCCAAAGTACATAACGAGGGGTTCATAAGCACCACGGAAGCATACAAAGGCAGCTTTCCACTCATCGCCTTCCTTGACGTGAATGTTGTTATATCCCCATCGTAGATCCATCTTCGTAAATAACTTAGCTCCTTTTAGCTTATCCACTAATTGGGAGATCAACAGGAGCGGATAATTATTCTTGACGGTGTGCTCATTTAGATCTTAAATCATGTGTTTGGTGCCTTCCTTCTTTGGCACAAAGAAAACAGGGGAGGTGTGTGGAGACTTTGAAGGTCGTATGTAATCCTTCCTCAGTTGTTCATCAATAAAGCTAGAAACTTCTTTCTGCTCTTCCATTGAGAGGGGAATCATTCTTCCTTTCTTAGGAACAAATGTATCCTTCAAGTCAATTGCATGATCCCATGGCTTTCTAACTAGCATGCGTTCAGATTCTCCTTTTAAGAACTGTCCATAGTACTGATGGTATGCGCTAGGCACCATCTCTTCAATTGACTTTTCTATTTTCTTAGGTGCTTCAATGCTAGCTCGTATAGCATAGACATGATAAGCGGTCTCTTCTTCTTCTTTTTTCAGAACAGGAAGGAATACATTCTTTTCTCTTAATAGATGGCAACTCCTGGGGCATCGTGTCATCTTTACTTTGCCCTTGGCCCAATCTATTTCAGGATTGTACTTCTTCAACCATATGTACCCGAGGATGATCTGATTACATCCTAGATCCATAACCTCTGTGATAATGCATTCCCTCTGTCCTTCATAATCTATAATTAGCTCAGTGGAGTGCGTGACATTTCCAGCTGAGTTCTTTGATCCATCAACATTAAATACAAGAATGGGGTTGCATAGAAGAGTGAGCAGTAGCTTTTGACTTGTGGCCTACTTTTTGTCAATGAAAATAACGTTAGCGCTGCAGTCAAGTAGTGCATCGGCAGTGACGTAAGCTTTCTTATCATGGGAGGATGCAACTTTCATCTTCATTAAGATCTCCTTCTCCATGTTGAGCATTCTCAAGAAAAATTCATCTGGGATTTCTTCGTCTGACATATTTTTTTGGTTTTTATGTGAAACTAAATTAAGTACTGGTTTGAAGCCCCGACCAAGCCCCTTCACAGAAGAGGACCCAGTTTGGCATTGAGAAAATAAAACATTATCTGACTCATCTGTTCTTTCCCTAGGTTCTTCAACCTCAAGGATAGAGAAGCAGTTTGATAAATATTCATCAAATGTGACCACACGAACACCCAGTTCGTTCATGTGGCACGGTCTTTTCCCTTATTGTGGACATCTTTCATGTCCTAAAAATATGCCCTCATTTTGTCATAGGACATGTTGCAGATAGCTACAAAAGGATCGTTGCCATGTGAGACTTCCCTTTTGGGCTCTTCCCATACTGATTTGATGACTTGCACTTGGCAGCCACTGTGGCATTCCTTTTTGTCCTTACCCCCTAGCCATTTGCAAGAGGAGCATTGCACCCTTGGTTTGAGACAGTTCTTTACCCCGTGTGCCCCGCCACAATTGTAGCAGGAAAGTTTGGACGGCATCAATTTGCATTGCATTTGGGTCATCATGTGCCTGAGACGTTCTTCAGATAGTGGCACCCATTATGAAATCAAGGGACTCTTGAGTGGTCCTGATGCATCTGATCTCGGCAATGTACTCAGCTACCTTAGCCTTTCGTTTGCCTTCTTTAAAGATTTGGGCAATGATGCCCCATCTGACATTGTTCTCCAACATTGATATAGTGTGCGATTCGTCTATCACCGCTTGTTGGTAGAGTGCTTCAAATTTGATGATGAAATTGTCTGTTGTTATCTTGCCCTGCATCAACCCATTTAGTTGACTGCAGGCCCAATCTACTTGATTGGTGGAGTGAAAGAGTCCTTCAATCTCCGCCACCATCAAAGCCCATGTGTACGTGTCCCCTTTTATAATCCTCATCTAAGCAAAGGGGCCAGCCTTCGGCCCTTTTAGACTGGAGAGAATGGTCAGAACTGCTTCATGTGAGCCCGGCATGATTGCATGGGAGTTTATGTTGAGCCAAACCTGCATCTTGGCCCACCATTCTTCAAATTTAGCTTTTGATCTGTCATATTCCCCTGGGTCATTGAAAACTTCAATCTTCTTTGAGTATGCTTCCCCTGTACTCGCAGAAGTGGAGGTAGAACCTCTAGCTGTGCCTTCCCTTTCAAGAGCAGCAATTCTGTTCATGAGCTAGTTTAACATCCGACTCTGATCATACATGCCCTGCCTTGCAGCGGCAATCTTTTCTTCCCAGTTTACATTGGGGTCATCCAAGATATCAAGCATGGCTTGAGATATATTGATTTAATGAAACTGATACATAAAGAAAATGTTAAAGGAAATGTTGTAACTTCCGATCATAGATCAGGGGATCTTTAGTAAGTACGTGGGGAGTGCGCCTTACTTTAAGGACGTGGCATGGACGTAAACGGGGACATAAGAAATCGGGGAGGAATTTGTTGTGGTAATCTCTGTAAACGTGAGCAGGATCAGCGGAGAAGTAAGTACATTTGGCCCTACGTGGGCATGGTGTGGAAAATGGGGTAGGGGTGTGGTACCTAGCTCTAACGTTTGATCTCTCTTGTGGACTCTCTCTCTCTTCAATTCGACCTGCCTCTACTTGCCTAATAAACTCATAACATGTGCTGCCACATTAACACAGTGTGTAGGCTATGAGGTGTGGCAGCCTATTAAATATGAAATATTAGAGATGAAAAACAGATGGTAAAGGTGAGGTATAAGACTATGGAAGCCTATGAGTCCATGAAGAGATGACATAGGGGCTAGTCCTTGTATCATATGATCTAATCATATGTGCCAAGTCACATGACCAGTCACATGATTAGGCAAGAGACTTAGACATTTCTAAGTCTTGAGAGTAAGTGCACTAGACGCTAAAGGCTTAATAAATCAGAATAAATAGAAAGAAAAAGGAAATAAATAGGGGAAAAATAGCATATCATAACATATGGTATATAAAGGGTAAATGCAGTGACCAGGGGATTCCTCATTGAATTCTCCTGAGTCCTCTCTCAGCTCCTCATTGCTAGAGCAACCTCAGTAGACAAAGCCTCAGTACATACTCCACATCATGTGAGCCGCTGACCATATCAGATGTCCTACCTATGCTTTCATTTCCAAGGAGCACCATGGAGGAAAGTTCTCAGAAGGCTATCATGCTCAAATATGTGTATGGACAAAAGGCTTACAAACTGCTAGACATTGAATGATGTACCATCTTCTCTACTCGTCATGTCACCTTTAATGAAACTGGACATATCACTTCAGACAAATCCTTCCCTTGGAACACTGATACTTCTGAGGTTCAGTGGGAGGGAATTATCTCTAAATGCACTCATCAGCCAGAGCATCACATTTCGGAGGAGAAAGAACCTGACTTTCTTCCTCTATATAATTTAGGTCCAGTGGAAGCTATACCACATCCATAGACTCTGCCTATAGAAATTCCGGAACCTTTTCCATCCATTCCAAAGGAAAATCTACCTATTCCAGAGCCTGATCCTCCTTATCGCCCATCATCTCCTACTCATCTAGCCCCAGCTCATGTCATTGTCAGTGTGCAATGTAGTATCAGGGAACATCACCCAACCAACAGAAACAAGAACTACCAGCATGCACTAGACGAGGAAGTCATGCAGAAGACAAGAGAAGGACAATAGGAACCTCTAGATATTCTGGAAACTCCAGAAACTTTGAAAATCCAGAATATACTTCCATGACACTGGAAGAACTGCTGGAAAATGGAATCGATTTTGTAGGAGCTACCAGTATAGGACCACTAAATGACAACCTCTCAAACATACTTCATGAAGTCTATGCACGTCCAGATGGAGACAAATGGAGATCCACACTCGAGGAAGAACTTCTAAGTCTTAACTCCAACTACATCTTGAGACGAGCAATGGCCTGAGCCTCTCGCAATGTCGAACACTAAGAACTTCATGGAGAAAACAAATCAGTTATGGTCTGACTTGAAGACCTGAGAGGATAAAGAGTAAAGCATTGACTCAGACTCGTCAATGAAGAGTGTGATGATGAGGGGACAACTTAGGATCACTTGTGAGTGGGTAGCCCCAAGAGAACCAAGCTAGGGTCTCTGGGTGATGGCATTCAGTCTTATATACAAGTATAATGTTTGTATCTAACAAACAATGATGTCATCAGAATGTTCCACAACATTCCACGACGTTCCATATGACATCAGGTGATGTCATGATCCAGACCGTTCTAGATAAGTCTAGGTAAGAATGTTCTAGGTGAGTTCAGGCCTAGTCACGTGATATCTAAATATAAGTGTCCTCGTTGCATGGGAGCAAGTCACATGACCGAGTCACGTGATCCAGTCACATGATTAAATAAGTACGTGATGTAAGTCACGTGATCACAAAAAGAAAGAGAAAAATAAAGAAAAATAAGGGAAAAATTATACCCCGTAACACATCTATGAAACTATATCCATTCCAGCTGGAGTCACTCCAATCATCTTGAAACCTGTTTTTTGGATCAAGCAGGATGAGAGTGGACAGATTAAGTGCTACAAAGTCTGAATCATTGCTAGAGGCTTCACCCAGCATGAGGAAGTTGACTACCAGAAGGTCTTTGCTCCCATTGCAAACTTGGAGTCAATCCAAGTTATTGTCTCTTTAGCTACTAAGCACAACCTAGAGTTAGACCAGATGGACATCACCACTGTCTATCTAAATAGAGAACTTGAGGAAGAGTTATACATGCTCCCATCAGAAGGTGTTCCAATATAACTTGGATACTGCTGGAGACTGTGCCATTTCCTCTATGGACTTAAACAGGCAAGGTGTACATGAGACGAGCGATGGTCTTAGCCTCTCACAATGTCAACACCAAAACTAGCACGAGAAGACAAATCAGTTAGAGCCTGACTTGAAGGCTTGGGACGAGATAGAGAGTAGCGTTGACGATGACTTGTCAACGAAAAGTAGAGTAGGGACTTATGGATCACTCATGGACGGGTAGCCCCAAGAGAACCAAGCTAGGGTCTCTGGGCGATGGCATTCGGTCTTATATACAAGTACAATGTTTGTATCTAACAAACAAATGATATCATAGGAATGTTCCACAACATTCCACAACGTTCCATATGACATCAGGTGATGTCATGGTCCAGACCGTTCTAGAGAAGTCTAGGGTAGAATGTTCTAGGCAAGTCTAGACCTAGTCACGTGATGTCTAAATATAAGTGTCCTCGTTGCATGAGATCAAGTCACATGACCAAGTCACGTGATCCAGTCACATGATTAAATAAGCATGTGATGTAAGTCACGTGATCACAAAAGTAGAGAGAAAAATAGAGAAAAATAAAGGAAAAATTATACCACCATAACAGTACATGGAATAAAACTCTGGACTGAAAACTGGGAGAGCTTGAATTTATCTGTCTAGATGCTGAAACATGCCTTTATGTTTTTTGAGAGCATGGACAGGTGTGCTTCCTTGTTGTATATGTTGATGATCTCCTCCTTGTAGCCAGTACCCAAAAATTCATGGATACTGTTAAAGCCAAGCTATCTGCTACTTTCAAAATGTGGGACCTCGAGAAAGCCAAGTATATCCTTGGACTGGAAGTCAAACATCATCAGAAAGCATTCACCATCTCCCTATCACAATCTAGATATATTTTCACCATCTTAGCATACACCAGTATGTCTGAATGCAAGCCTATGTAGACTCCAATGGGACACAACATATGATACAATCAGCGGCTCACATCGTTAGGAGTGGGTACTAAAGCGTAGTCAAACTGAAGTTGTTCTCTTAGCAGAGTAGCTGAGGGAGAAAACCCAAGAGGATTCGATGGGAATCCCCTGGTCGCTGTATTGGTCCTTATATACTGTACAGGGGTTTGTCCATATTTACACTAGATCTAACCGATAATATGAAAGACATATGTACCAGGCATGCATCAAGCATAGCCATGGAATGGAAAGGAATCATAACATGAGGGAAACATATGTAGAATGGAAGGAGAAGCATGAAATGAGGATAACATGTGCTGCCACGATCATACATGAGATCGGTGAGGATCCCATGATGTGTGGCAGTTATTAAATATCAAATAACTGTGAAATGAGAAACATACAGTAAAGGTGAGGCATAAGGCTATGAAAGCCTGTGGGTCTGTGAAGATGTGACATAGGGGCTGTCCATGTCGCATGCAAGCAAGTTGCACATATCATGTCACGTGACCAGTCATGTGATTAGGAAAAGACTTAGATGTTTCTAAGTCATTGAGCATAAGCATGCTAGGCGCTAAAGAAAGAAAAATAGAGAAAAAGAGAGGAAAAATACATATTATAACAACATGAAGCTAACTTTCAGAAATCTGGAAAACAATTGGATAATCCAGGAAATGGTTATTGAGGGAAGAAAAGTATCCTATCTAACAGTCATTGGATCTCTCATGTATGCCATACTTGGAACGCATCTGGACATTGCATTTCTAGTTAGTGTCCTTGTACGTTTCAGCTCAGCGTCAACCTCAGAACGTTGGAAAGCTGCCAAACATGTACTTCATTATCTGAAGGCAACACAGGAGATGGAATTGTAGTATAACAGTGCTAATGTCTCTATGGACATGGATTGTTATGGGATATAATTTTTCCTTTATTTTTCTTTGTTTTTCTCCCTCTTTTTGTGGTCATGTGACTTATATCATGTGCTTATTTACTTATGTGACTGGATCACATGACTTGATCATGTGACTTATATCACATGCAACAAGGACTTATATTTAGATATCATGTGACTAGACCTGAACTCGCTGTTACGGGGTATAATTTTTCCTTATTTTTCTCTATTTTTCTCTTTCTTTTGTGGTCATGTGACTTACATCATGTGCTTATTTAATCATGTGACTGGATCATGTGACTTGCTCCCATGCAACGAGGACACTTATATTTAGATATCACATGACTAAGGCCTAGATCGGCCTAGAACATTCTACCCTAGACTTCTCTAGAATGGACTGGACCATGACATCACATGACATCATATGGAACGTCATGGAATGTTGTGAAACATTCCTATGATATCATTTGTTTGTTAAATACAAACATTGTACCTGTATATAAGACTGAATGCCATTGTCCAGAGACCCTAGCTTGGTTCTCTTGGGGCTACCCACTCATGAGTGATCTTAAGTCGTCCCCTCATCATCACGCTCTTTGTTGACGAGTCTAAGTCAATGTTTTACTCTTTATCCTCTCAGGTCTTCAAGTCAGATCATAACTGATTTGTTTTCTCCATGAAGTTCTTAGTGTTCGACGTTGCGAGAGGCTCAGTCCATCGCTCGTCTCATTAGAACCAAGCTTTTCCACTCTCCCAACATTCAACACTACTCATGTTACTTGCCGCTTACATACACCATACTCTTTGTTGTGCATTACTGTGCCCTTTTTGTTTTATTAGTCCCTGGCTGCTGAGGTATAGAAAGGACGTTGCGGCATCTAGGCCCCCATCATTGGATTCTCAAGAGAGAGAACTAGAGATCACTTCTCTAGCAGTTAAATCCCCCGACAACCCCTTTATCTTCTTTTGGGCATTGTCCCATGTCCCTATGAGGTGCATTCTTTGTAGTAATTCGAATTAGCAACCCTCCCTGCACGAAAGAGCAGTCTTGTACCCGTGTAGTCTTAGGAGTGGTTTATATCAAACTCTACCATAGGTAGTATTTCGGAGCTGTGCCAGGTCGGTTATTGACTGGAGAGCAAAAGAGCAAAAAGGAAGAAAAGGCCCTGACAAAGAACATTCCTATCGTGGCTCACATAACCTGCCAGCAAGTTCTAGATACAAGGGCGTAAGCAGCGGCCCTCCAATTTCATAACTCCAACCGTGTTTCCACCCCCGTTCCTCAAATAAAGTTTGAGGATCTTGAACCAGTCCCCAAGTGGATTATTCTAAAACAGGAACCACTTGATTTTCTAAATCGAATCAAGAAAGAAGAAGAGATCGAGGTGGATCTCAAATTTGATATCTCTCACACTCCTACACCGCCTCCCTGATCTTCATCCCCGATTCCCCCTCCTCTAGCTCTATTCCGGCGAACATCTAATCACTTTCATTTCCCTGCACGCCGACACGTGCAAGAATTTTTACTGTCTCTTCGTCGTCCCCACCAACAGGTGCCTCTGGAAAACTGCCCTCGCCACACACCTTACTACCTTTATAACGAACCAGGATATTGTCCACCCTCCCACAAGACGTTGCAAACCTGCAGGCTCAATTAGCCGCAGTGACAGCAGCTCTACAACAGCTGCAAAATCAACCATCAAATCTCAGTCAAAAGGTTAAGATCTTCGCAGATTCCAGTTCCTTCGACAGTAACCGAAACAACTTCTCAGTATGGTGAGTTAAACTAAAAACATGGCTTGCCACAAATCAAGTAGTACTGACCACCAACTTCGATGGTTGCGTGGCAGTACTCTCACACATGAAGGGTCCGGTAGCCGGCCAATTTGCCAAGGCCCTTATAAGAAAATACACCGAACAGAACACCTGGCCAACGTTAGCTGTTCTTGGGCAGGAAATTGAAAGATATTTTCGGCCTATCGCAGACAAGGAATGGGCAAAGAACTAGCTCATTCAACTAAAACAAGGACTGACGAGTTTGTAGTCAGATTTCATTCATTGGTTCTACAATCGAATTGCTTGCACACACATTCAATTTACCTACTGGAACAGGCAGCTTGGCCTGACATCATTAAAGAAATCTACCTTCAAGGTACTCAGAAGGAAACCATAGAAGAGTACCTTGATGAAGTCTGAAGGATTAGTAGCCGATACAATCTCTTCAAGTTCCAGTTCAGTAACAAGAATTCCCAGGGGCATACCTGGGTAAACAACGTGCAAAACAACTCTTCCTCCAGCCGTGGAGGTAAAACATATGGAAACCAAGGTGACGATGCAATGGACATTGATGCCGCATAGAAGGGCAAGCAACTGGAGTGGAGATGGCTCCAAATGAATTGCTTCAAGTGTGGCAAGTCAGGCCACTTCGTCCGGCAGTGCACCACACCAAACTGTTGTTGTGGCTCAGACCACCACACCATGGACTGGCACAGGGTGTCAGCAAACAACGGTCACCAGGTGCGACAAACAGAAAGCACGTCAGCTGATCACTGGTGTGGCATGGACTTTGAGGAGGCGAAAGCCTTCTTTTTCGACATGCACAACTCAAAAATGAAGGCTCAGGGAAAAGTCTTTGGCCCTTGAACACGGGAACAGTTCGAGGTGCCACATCTCTGGCAGGTGGCAGACAGCGCCTAAAAGCATCTGTCAGAAAGCCCGAGCCTGTAGCTCAAACTGGGCAAAACAAATGTGATAATAAAAGCATGAACAATTCTTTTTCTCTTTCTTGTAATAATAGGTTTTCTGTTCTTGATACATCTGATAGTTCTGATAGTTTTGATAGCACAATAAGTAGTTCTAAAAATATAAAACAATCTACAAAAGAAGAAAAAATAAAATCACAAAAAAATAGTTTAGTTTCTTTGTTTTCTGATTTCTTGGATACGTACATAGAAGGGGGGTCCTCCTTACAAGGCTCGGCGGTTCAACCTGTGCTTAATTCCCTGAAACCAAAAATAACTTCTTCTATCAACTCCCTGTCCCTTGGAGATGATTTCCCTGAACGGATCTTTACTGTTACGTGTCGAGCAGAACAGAAACTAAAACAAACCATTAGATGAGTTGACCACTCATGCAGGCCACTCGGAATCCACTAGACCTGTTAAGTCCTAAACCCTTCTATAGTAGCTAGGCCAAGGGTTTTACTATAGAACCACAAATATATTGGACTAGGGAACTATGACAGAGGACTGTAGCTACTTATATACTCTAGATACCATGCACGGACCATGGCCCATGCCCCTCTAAGGTGAGCGAGCTAGGTACTATAGATGTAAGTCCCTGTCTACTTAAGGTAACACCCTAGACCCATAACCCTAGGTCGCAGTCTAGACCTGGTCTAGGCTACCCAGCCACAGATAAGATGAGATAAGATTAACGCTCACCAATAAGATAAGCACTAACCAGATAAGATAAGATAAGATTAAAAGAAGCGTCTTGAGTGCTAAGTGATACCTTCATCTCACTTACCAGATCGGTCTCCCTCAAGAAGAAATTAAAGATCTCGATCGAAGTAATGGATAAACATGTGGATGTTGACACCACGTCTCCTATTCAGGTCCAGGCTCTTCTAGATTGTGGAGCCAATTCTATCTTTATAGATCGCCAATGGGCTAAGCAACAAGGCCTCATGCTACACAAGTTGCTGATACCTATCCCAGTTTTTAATGTCGATGGAACCAAGAACCAAGCAGGAGATATTACTCATATCGCAGAAATTCAAATGGAATACAAAGGTCACAAAGAAGTAGTCTAAGCCGAAATCAGTGATCTCAGTACTGCTGCGATCATCCTCAGATACACCTGGCTCAAGTATTATAATCCTAACATTAACTGGCAAACTAGTGAAATTAAATTAAATTGTTGCCTAAGATCTTGTTATCAATTATCTAATCACGCTACACGCCTCGCTTCGATGAAACTAGATGAAGAAGTTGAAGCAGTCTCAAAATGGAAAGATCTTATCAGTGACCTTGAAACTGATAACATGTGGAAGAAGCTGAGAAGTACAGTCGTGCTAGAAGCACCTGTCAAAGAACTGGTTCCCAGCCTCTACTATAAGGACTTTTACGAAACTTTCTCGAAGAAAGAATCTGAGTACATGCCAACATACAAGCCGTGGAATCATGCAATTGAATTAAAAGAAGACTTCAAACCAAGGAAAGGGAGAATGATTCCTCTTTCAGCTCAGGAGCAGGATGAAGTCAAATCATTTATTGAAGATCAGCTCTCGAAGGGCTATATTAGACCATCTAAATCACCTCAGACGTTGCCTGTATTCTTCGTTCCGAAGAAGGAAGGCACTAAGTGGATGGTACAAGATTACCGCTATCTGAATGAAGGAATGGTTAAAAATAATTATCCCTTGCCCCTGATTAGTCAGCTTGTTGACAAGCTTAAGGGTGCAAGATACTTTACTAAGGTGGACCTTCGATGGGAGTACAACAATGTACAAATCAAAGAAGGCAATGAATGGAAGACAGTATTTGTCTGTCATCTCGGTTCTTTCGAACCTCTCGTCATGTTCTTTGGTCTCTGTAATTTGCCAGCTATGTTCCAATCAATGATGAACAAGCTATTTGCGGATATGGATGACATTGTTGTTATCTATATGGACAATCTTTTAATTTATACAAAATCGGACAATATCAACGAGCATCACAAAGCTGTTGCACGTGTGCTTCAACAGCTCAAAGATAATGATTTATTCATCAAGCCTGAGAAGTGCTTCTTTGATAAAACAGAAGTAGAATTCCTTGGCATGACCGTGACTCGCGATGGTGTTCGCATGGATGAATTGAAAGTGAAAGCAATCCAGGAGTGGCCGGTGCCACGAACAGTCAAATACGTCCGTTCTTTCCTCGGTCTTGCAAACTTTTACCATCACTTCATACTCGGTTATGTGGGAATTGCAAAACCTCTCACGGACTTAACACGTAAAGATCTCCAGTGGAACTGGGGAGATAAAGAACAGCAGGCATTTGAAACGCTTAAAGAACGATTTATGACAGCACCTATTTTGGTATATCCAGATATTGATGTGTCAGTGAGGGCAATTTTGTGACAGTTAAAGCACAGACCTTCAGATTTGTGTTGTGCAAGCTCATCTTTAGAAAGGTTCATCTTAGATTTCGTAGCTTTACCTTCTGAGCTCACAGCTGAGTGTCCTTTTACAGATGACTTATTCATACTCTCAGCATTTGATGCAGGAACAGCTGCAGTGCTGCTTTTGATTTGAAACTTTGTCATCGTCATCATCGTCATGAATTTCAGCTTTCCAACATGGTGGCATTAGTTAATGTACTTGCTTCTTTATTGGCACACTTGTCCTTAGGACTGGTCGCAACAGAATGTGTAATCTCAATTATTTCAGCAGAGGCAAGTACTTTCTTAAACTTAGAGACCTCGGGATTTAATTTTTCCCTCCACAGGTCTTGTTGAATCTCCCACTAGAGTCCAAATCAAAACTTGATAACCTTACTTCGCTCGTCAATATCACCAATCATGTTCCACAGCTCATTGAGTTCATATACAAAATCTCAGACTGTCTTGTCATTTTGGTAACACTTCCATAGCTTTTCTCACTGCTTCGATCTAAAGTTCACAGGGAAGCAATAGTTGAAGAGCTTAGTGAAGAAACTCAGCAATCGCCAGCAGTAAGGGTCACCTGACACTTCACGCACATAAAACTCGTGTGCCTTTTCTATTAGGTAATAAATGCTTGTTTCTTCAGTGGCACTTGACCATCCTCAACATACGCAGTACCTTCCATAATGAATCGGTGGAATGCCTTGGAGTTGACAGATCCATCATACTCGGTTGGTGGGATTGGCTTCAATGTCATTTTCTTGTGCTTACATTGTTTGGATCACTTAGATCTGGACAACTTTCATCCATTGCTCTTTTGCTTATGTCCACACCTACTATAGTGTCTTGACCTCTTCGATCAGCAATGATGTGTCCGCAACAATGATGAAGATGATCTCGACACACTTGATGGACTTGACAAAGTTGATGACATGCCAGTTGTGCTGGAGTCAATTGTGTAATCTGAAGTGGACAAGGACTTATCTGATGAGCTATAGGACAAAGAAGAGTCTGAGGGACTACTACTATGAGTTTCAGCTCATTCACTTATTTCTTTGCTCAGTCACTTAAAGGCTTTACCAATATAGCTTTTCAGATCAATTTTGCAAGCTGATTCCATCACACATAGTGTTTCATGCCAAGATCTCTTTGATGCAGACTGAGCCAACACCTTCATCACCATTTCATGCACAGGGTCAATTCTTTCATGTACGTTATAGCATAAATCATTTGTCTTGTTAACCAGGGGTTTAGAGGCCTTTGTTATGATATGCATTTTTCCCCTATTTATTTCCTTTTTCTTTCTATTTATTCTAATTTATTAAGTCTTTAGCGCCTAGTGCACTTACTTTCAAGACTTAGAAACATCTAAGTCTCTTTTCTATGCACATGATGGATCATATGACTAGGCACATACGATTAGATTGTATGATACAAGGACTAGCCCCTATGTTATCTCTTCATGGACTCACAGGCTTTCATAGCCTTATGCCTCACCTTTACTGTATGTCTTTTATTTCTGTTATTTCATATTTAATAGGCTGCCACACCTCATGGTCTACATACCATATTAATGTGGCAGCACATGTTCTCCTCATTCCATGCTTCTTCTTCCATCCTACATATGTTTTCCTCATGTTAGGATTCTCTTCCATTTCATGGCGATGCTTGATGCACGCCTGCTCTTCATGCCTTTTCATATTATCGATAGATCTAGTGTAAACATGGACACACACCTGTACAGTATATAAGAAGTCAATACAGCGACCAGGAGATTCTCATCGAATCCTCCTGAGTCTCTAGCTCCTCTCAGCACTCCTAAGTTGAGCAACCTCAGTACTGATAACTCTCTCAGTATGCACTCCAATACAATGTGAGCCGCTGACCATATCAATGGCCTACACCTGTTTTAATGTGACAGCACATGTTCATGCTTCTTCTTCCATTCTACATGCATTCACCACATGTCATACTTCTCTTCCATTCCATGGCTATGCTTGATGCATGCCTGGTCCTCATGTCTTTCATCTCATTGGTAGATTTAGTTTACATATGTATAAACACTTGTAAGGTATATAAGGATGAATGCAGCGACCAGGAGATTCTCCATCGAATCCTCCTGAGTCTTCTCTCAGCCCTTCTAAGCTAGAGTAACCTCAGTCCCTATAGTCTCAGTATGCACTCCACACCAATGTGAGCTGCTGACCGTATCAGCCTTCTTTTGCCTTCTCTGGGCCTTGGATTTTGTCCTTGGAGCTTCACTCATGGGCAATTGAGTAGGTGATTTCATACTTTATATCCCTAAGGTTGCTGTCTCAGGATCATCATCATCAGACATTCTGCTTGTCTTTTCAGACAGCAAACGTACAGCCTCCCAAGACTTTAATGTCGCATGCTGGGCATCAACGTCAACTTCACTGTCAGAGAAGTTCAGTGTGCCCCAATTGATTGAGTCAACTGCTTTTCCTTTCAATGGTCCTGCTTCTTGCAAAGTGCCATTACCATGACACAGTGTCTCGTTGGTGTGTACAACTCAGTTTCTTTTATCTAGAACCACACGCTTGGATTTACTTAGTCATTTCTCAGCAGCTCGAACAACTTGTTCTTGCTCAGTATTCAGACAGCTTCCAATGTGCACGGTATCACTTTTTCTGCCTCGGCGACTTTTGCGCCACACGGTATTCCATGGACGGTCGTCACTGTCACCCCTGTCAGTTGGTGCCAACAGCTTGCTTTTGGCTGTTTTTCTCTCGCCGGCTGGGCCATCAGACAGATAACCTAACATACTTCCAGGTGGGTTATTCCTTTCATTGTGCGGAGCACTTGCTGACCAGTGAACATCTACTACCTCCTCGGTTGAACCAGCAACCGAGGGACTACTCGTCCGATGCACAACCTCACTATAAAGCCGAGATGTGTTCGCAATGGAAACACCGAACAATTGTTCGCGCGGGGTCGATCCGACTGGAGTCAATTGCGACATGCGCGAGGACTCGTCTCGAGGTGGAGTACTAGGTGGTAATGATGCAGCTCGTGCACGGGTTTGAAGGTTATAACGATTAGACATCACAGGTATTTGAATGGTTACTTACCTTTGAGAGTCAGCGGTTGATCAGACCGCGAGTCCAAAGAAAGTACGAGGGGTTTTTTCAAAGGGTTTTGAGTAGCTTGTTGAAGGTGAAAAAATATGTGACGAGCGCCCGAAGTCACAGACTTGAGTCGCTGACACACGAAGAGACTTAGTACTAGCGAGGATTCACCGGATACAAACTTCTGGGTTTTTTCTCTTCTAGATACACGCTGCTGCCTTATATCTAGCTTAGGAATTTGCAATATCATCTTTCTTTGCCCTCATCGCCCCCACAACGTCGTCGCCGAGGACAAATCCTTCTGTCATCACCTCAATGCGCTGGCCAGCGTCACGTTTCGGTCGACTCTGTCACACGTCCCTAGCAGTTGTACACAACCCGACTGTGGGCGCGTCGTAGCTCAAGGTGTGTTCGCCTCGCCTATTCCCCAGCTACCTCTCAGACTCGGCTATGGGTGAGCACTGAGGATGAAAATAGGATTTACTTGAAACGGGAGTCATGACCACTGAGTCCGTCTACTGTCCGAAGTACATACCAATGCCATCATGCAAGACTCGCGTTGGCTTCACGGAATTTAATGCAACGTCAAGTTGAGGTGCATTTAGGCATAGGTTTGTACTTCGTGAGCCTTTAGATTTTCTCCGTGGTGCGGCCCCGGCACGTAGACTCTTCGAAGTTCCTAAATAGAAAAAGTGTCCATTGCCATTTTGTTCAACCTGAGGAGTTGCTAGAGCTGGTAAGTGTGGATCGAGCCGCCTGCGCTGCGGCATGGTACGAGGCAAAGAACCTGTGGTGTACTATAACACGTAGCATCGTGCGGTCATAACGAAAACAACAACCCCCCCCCCCAAAAAAAAAAAAGACAAAAATTGCCGTTTCTCAAAAGTCGTCGTCAAGCGCCCGCAATGTTGACACGACGTCTCCAATAACTTGGCGAGAGGCTGAGCGACCAAGCGTGTCACGAATGCACCCGTGGAACGCGAGTCGGATATGAATATATGACCAGCAAGTTGAAGCTGTGGGTTGGCACGCTCACAATCAATTCCATATCGACATCCTGGCCTTGCACGAGCATGGGTCCTGGATGCTGCCCTTCCGAATGATCGTACTTGGGGGACCGAGCACTACGGCTCTTCCATGCAGTTGTTGAAAGGATGTTTTACTGACCGATGGTTTGCGCGAGATATCATCTCGCACCAATTAAAAGGCGAATGACCAGGTTCTGACCACGAGCACCAGACGATTCACCTTTTCTAGTTTCAAACAAACGAAAGTCACCAGACAAGCCTAGTTCACAGAATCCATCAAGACATCCATGGGAATGGAAAGGTGAGGCGCACATGTTTGCAACGTGAGAGGCTCCCAGGTGTACGGATCGCATACTATGCAGTTGGGACAAGGGTTTGGGCAAGGGTACATCGTGCAATTTCTTGATCCACTCTGGGCTCGAATTCGGACTCACTGTACTGCAGGCAAAATTCCACAGAGTGAAGCGAGACGTCATTGACGATGTTCGCCAAGTTTTCCCTCACGGACAGATATTGGTGAGCCAACGTACGTTGACATAGAATGGCGCCCTGATACGAAGAGAGATCAGCCTGAGAGTAGTGGCAAGGGGATCCGAATCAGACTACCACCCGGACCCGAGGATGACTCTGACGACGTTATGGACAAGGTATTTCATTATGCTGATGACGAATTTCTCAGCTGACCGGGCTTACTTGCCGCCATAGGCGCCCGGGCGCCGGATGTGACGAGCGCTTTTGACACCTATGTCAATAATGAACTCCCAACATACTTGATCTATGTTCCCGAAAAACGGCTCGTAATCAAGAAACGAGGTGAAAAGGCAATTTCGACGGGAAATCACCGCAGTTACAGAGGAGGAAATAGCGGATTTGATAAGGGCAGCGGAGGGTCGCTCCGTGCCGACTAGGGAAGAAGCGATCCGAGCCCTTATCAAAGGGAAGCTGAAGTACGCTACGCTCTCTCATCGGTGGCTCGAAAGAGGCGAACCCACGTTCCATGTTGTCCTTCCGACCGGCGGGATACGATAAGCTCGTCAAATTTTGCGACAAGGCTGATGAGTATGGATGTCGTCTGGCCTGGTCGGACACATGCTGCATCAACAAGGACAGCAGTACAGAGCTGGAAGAAGCTATACGATCGATGTTCAAGTGGTATCGCGACTCTCAGGTGTGCATTGCCTACTTGGCAGATTCTACGCCGATCGATGACCTCGGACGTGATGTGTGGTTTACGCGCGGATGGACGCTGCAGGAGCTGCTTGCTCTGAGGACGATGAAGTTCTACGGCAGACGACAAACAGAACGCGGCGAGGATGAATGCTCTGTCATGGGCAACCAGGATCCCGCTTGATGATTTGTGCTATTTTCGTCCTGGAACACGCGACGTCCACGAAAAGATGATGTGGGCCTCGACGAGAACGACGACGAGGATCGAGGACATTGCATATTGCCTCATCGGTATCTTCGATGTGAGCATGACGATTGCATATGGGGAGGGAAAGCGGGCGTTTTATAGGTTGATGGAGGCGATTATCCACAGGTGTGGGGAGTGGCAGATCATGGCGTGGGCCGGACAACCGTCTGCCGATAGCGCCGCCCTTCCAGAATCACCGCGGTGTTTCAGACAGCTTGCTTCCCATCCGGACTCGTCCACGGGCAGCGGCGAGTGCGAGCAAAAGGCGTGGAGAGGGGACCGGAACTACGTCATCACGAAACGAGGCTTGCAGCTCAGACTTATCCTCGTCAACATTCCCTCGAAATATGCACGCTTTACGAAGGCGCGGGAGATGGCAGAAAGGAGTGCACCCGATACGGGCAGTGTACTGTTGGGGTGGTGGACTACTGGTGCTATAACACCAGCGGGGAGGGCGTCCTGAAACCGTCGCAGGATCATCTCTGCCTCTTGTTGCGCATGGACCCCTTTGATCCCTTTGCGGAGTGGCAGAAAGTGCAGACGGCGGATCTGCTGACGGTTTCTACAGACGTCGAAGTGAAGGAAGCCTTGACTACCGTGTGGTTGTGACCCTTCAGAACCCGCTGTGTCAAGCTTAGGTCGTCGTGTAGCGTCGGAGCTCGGAGAAGGGACGGGGACTTGTGGGGGATACAAGGAAAGAGTCCAATCTGTGTCACGTCAGTAGGATTCTACCTGATTCTACTTGATTGTTTGCGGTTGAACACATGTCAAATGAGGTCCGTGCGGTGCGAAAGCATTTTGATCGTTGTCTTGACGGTGAACACATGGTTTCACGACAGTGGGTTCTGGGTGTATGTCTGTAGGTCCACCTGTTTCACCATGGATGCCACATGGTCACAAACTCGTCGACAGCGTTCGTGGGTCTTTTGCTCGGTAGGATAGACGGCCACCGACTACTATGTACCTCCCCGAGGTTATGAACACTCGGGGTAAGCCGCGTTTGCGCAAAATGTCGTTACAATGTAAAGCATTAATTACCTGGCTCGAATGAGATGGATGATTGAGACGGATAAGGAAGGTGTGGTTTATCCGAGTCACTGTGGTCCAACGATGCATCTGATGCTTTTTGTTCTGCCGTCGGCTTCCTGTGGAGAACAACACGCCTTGTTTGTCCTTGTGGACAGCTTCCATTCCTACCTGCTGCATAAAAGGCCGACTTGCTCGAGTCCTCCCTCAGCAACTATTCCAATCTGCCATGTCAGCCCAGTCTCCGCCTCCCCTGGTGTTCGTCTCAGATCCGTGGGATGACGAACAGCATAAAGTGCTTGATGCTGCGATCCACGGAGCCATTCATCCCCTTGTTAGCATGTCCCGCGATAACCCGGTCGCGATCTTGCCAGCCATTATCTTACTGATAACCAACGGAGACGAGCGGCGCATGAAGCCGCCTGAACGCACAGTTTTGTCCCAGCATTCCGAGCAGTTATTCGCATTGTTGGACGAGGCTGTCAACCTCGAACAACCCACATACCGTGAGCTCCGCAAGCTACGTGAGCCCCCGCCTTCGTTGTGATAGAACGCTCTGCCTCATAACTTTTCTTCAAAGAGATCCTCAGAGTGCCTGAGGAGAAGGCTAAGACTACGGTGGCTACCCTGCAAGACCCCAACCAACGCCAAGCTTTACAGAAAGCATTCGAGCATCCGTATCGTGGCGGAGCTGTAGACGGATTTTACGAGTATCTAATTCGAAACAACAAGTTGTTCAGCGCTCAAGGTACCACATACTACGCCAAGTTCTGCTCTATCGTTCAAAGCTCGGGGACAGGAAAGTCCCGTCTCATGACCGAGGTAATTGTTGGTTATGTTGAGCCCGCACCCAGAGACTGACTCTCCTCAGCTGCGGTGCAAAGACGCGCTTGTGCTATATATGAATCTGCGCGACCGTACAGACAAGAGCTTTCCTCCTAGGGACGATTTTCCTGCTCGTGTCTTGACGGAGAATGTGGCTGTTGCAGCGGATGCCTACGCTGCGCGGTGTGCCAGCTTCTGGATCGCCCTTTTCCGCACTTTGAAAGAGGACCTTCTGGAAATGTTATCGCAAAACAACAATAATGCCGCTGAGGCCATTCGCACCTGGAATGCGAAGATGTGCGACATGAGATCCCAGGGTCGCGGCGCCTTCTTTACAAAGATGGAGGCATTCTTTAAGCAGGTAATGGATTTGCTTACTTTCTCGCTGCTTTGATTGACATGACGACTTCAGATTAGGCTGGATGACGAAGCAGCGTCGGCCGTCGAAGAGACCGCAGACAGGATGAGAGATCTTGCCCTTGATGGTACCGTCCGTTGATCGGTATTTGCGTCTGTATACTGAGCCATGATGTAGGCTCCTCTAAGAAGGACGAGAAACTTCCTCCCGGCACAAAGGAGCTGCAGGATTCGTACGATGATCTCATTAAATCCCTACCTGATATTTTCCCCGAAGACGAGAGTAAAATTCACCTACCGAAGCTGCTGGTTGCGTTGGATGAAGCCCACAGGTTACATGGTATGGATCTAGAATGTGCAGCCATCGTTTGTAGGACCATCAGCCTATATTCTCGGCACCCTCTGCACAAGAAGGACTCTGTTTGGGTTGTATTTGGGTCGACGACTTCGAAGGCTGCCCACTTTGCGGCCCCACGCCATGAGCGTCAGTCTCCGCGTTTTCATGTCCTTGCCTTGGTTTACCGAGCTTTGCAGACCCTTCACTACGTGTTTACGAGGGTGGAGAATTACTCTTTACGCCTTACACAGACCTTGGATGGGATCTGTTTGCAGATAGTCTGAGCGATATACGTGCTACCGAAGCTGCCAAGTTCAAATACATCGTGCATTTCGGAAGGCCACTGTAAGTTGTGTTTCTCCGTTCTAGTCTATGCTTACGGTGTCGTAGGTGGACATCTCTGAAGGATGTACTCGATGTTAGCAATATGATGGAACTTGCTGCAATAAAACTGAAGGGCGCGAACAATGACCTCAAGCCGAGTAGTGAGTGCCTTGCCCTTCTCGCTCAGAGATTTGGGTTGCACGTTACCTTCGGTCACCCGAAATCTGTGGCATACGTGGAGTCGGGCGTGGCCAGTCACATGCGCATTTGTATCTCGGTAACTCCGGATCGTACGTGGATGTACACGTGTTACCCATCGGAACCGCTCTTGTCTTGTGCCGCCGCCGAAGAACTACACCGACCCAAGGTCCTGGACGCCTCTTTGAAATTCTTGCAGGAAAAGGTCAATGAAGGCATGATCGAGAAGGGCGGACGTGGGGAGCTCGCCAGCCGCTTGCTTTGGCTTTTGGGGAAAGATTTGTATGTCCGCAGCAAACTGCCCTCCGCGCAAGCGTTCTTGCGGCGGGACGATCGCACTTACACGTGGGAGACGGCCGAGCTCAAGGATTGCCGCATGATTCCCGTTGCTGATTTCCTTGAATTCGTGTTCGGTGAAGGGGTTTGGACAGGGGCCGAAGGTGCCAAAAAGCTGTTCGCCAATGCTCATTTGAACTTCTCGCATTGGGTGTCGATGGATGGGCAGATCGGGTGTTCTCCATCTTACGACATGGAGTAAGCCTTGCCACATCACATTCTGGCTTTATTTGCTCAATGACAACATTCAAGCACGTCGGAATGGACCCTACGTCACTTGTGCAGGTCAAGCGCAGTGCAGTGTTGCCATACCCAGCCCCTGGTCGACAAAGTGATCCCAATTTATTTTGACGGCGCCGGCAAGCTCGAGGGCCCCTCGCATATCTACATCTCTGACAAGGCAAAGGAGTCCTCCAACCAGTCACTACTATCGTCCATCACTCCCAGGGCCCTGGGTATCAATGACATGGCATTGCCATACATAGCCATTCTTCTCGACATGGGTAGGCCAAAGTCGGAATTTACGGTCACTTTCACGGAGCCCAATCCGGTTTTACGGAACCCTGGTGGCCCGGAAGCCAAGCCATTGCGTATATATGCAGCTGGAATGTATGCGGACACTTTTCCATTCCTGAAGGCTGAGAAGGCACGCACAGTCCTCGACACTCTCGCAGATCTGGTTCGACCCGAACCACTCGTGGACAAGCCCTCTTCAGCGTCCCTCCGTAACCAGGTACTGTACGGGAGCACTCGCGACGCACACCACATGAAGTGGGAGCTAAACGTGTCCTCCGACCCAAACACAAGGTGATGAAGTTGGTGTCTACTTGCAATGGCAGATGCCGTGCTGTCCTGCTCGCGTTTGGCGTACGTGACTGCGCAAGATGTATGTCGGTTGTGGATTATTGTATGCGCAGAACTTGTAGAGTATGTGCTAGTGTATACCAGTCGAAATTAGACGACAGAATGATGGGCTGGAGTGTGATGTGTGCGACGATGCGGCGAGACACGACCCTGCGGACGTCCAACGCTCGGCTGAGAGCTCTTCGATGGTAAAGCTTGTCGCGGGAAATAGCTTTAGTTCGTTCACTTGGACAGGCACGTTCCGCGAGTGTTCGTTCAGCGACTGAGAGTGGTAGTGCAGTGGTCACTGATGGCGTGGAGGAGGTTAGTTTCTCCGTGGTCCGGCTCGTCGGCCGTGTTTTAGAGCCTGTTCGGGAGCGCGATCAAGGTCAAAACACAACAAAAAAGAGTTCTGAGCATCGGAAGGTCGGGTGAGCGAAACGCACAATCGACTAACACACAATTCCTGAATCAAGACAAGTTTACGCTGATCTTCCGAACCGTTGTTTAAAGACAAACTCCTCATGTTCCTGTCCAAGCAAAATAATCAGTGTAGGCCCGCTGCATGACACAGAACGAATATCTACATACAACGTCGACAGCCTTTTTGAAATTCTCCCTCTCCATCATGCCTTTTCCATACTTTCTCAACTTTGCCAACTTCTCAGACCGCAATTCCTCGGCAAGCTTTGTTCCTAAATCGGGATCGAACTTTCCTGCGTTGGTTTTAGCCAACATAATAACGAGACGCAGGATTGGAGTGATGGAGGCGTCTGCGATTGTGTAGTGTTCCCCAACGGCAAACTCGCCTTCGTCAGGGAGTAATTTCTGTATCGCCTCTAGCCCGTCAAGAAGCTTCTGATAGGCCTCTGATGCACCATGGAAGAACTCCAATGCAGAGCCCTCTAGATTATTGGCTGCCGTCATGATGAAACGCACGTGGGCCCGAGAGACGGGATCCGATGGGAGAAGCTGGGATGAGGGGAAGACGTCTGCGATAAACTCGAGGATCACATGGGATTCGGTAATTTTTGCGGACAGCGGGGAAGGTTCTTCGGGTGGAACTTCGGGACCTCCATAAGTGATCGCAGGGATCTGACGAGAAGGCAAAATGAGCACAGTGGTACTGCTGGTACCTTGCGATATTAGGGCGCACCTTTCCGGTATAAGGATTGACTCCATCGGGACCAACAAACCAGGCCGGTTTGGTGAAAAAGTCGAACCGGTGCGTTTTGAAAGTCGCACCGGCCTCTAGAAGAGCTAACTCTACCTGCGTATCCAGTGACAAGTCAAGAGGGGCAAAACAGAATATTCATGGAGAACGTACTCTGCGGACGTAAGGCGAAAGCTGGAGAGAGACAGTCACGTCAAGCTGGTAGATGGAATCTAGAGCAACTCACCTTATGAATGTCGCCATACAGTGTGATTTGTTTCTGCATTATTGTCTATAATTTGCACAAGATTTCGATGAAGGGCCAACAGTGGGTGGGGCTAGTTTCCAGGACGATGTCAGCTTTGTTTGAACTTATACGTACCAAACCCGATTCCAGAAGAACGGCAAACCATGAAATACCCAGAGGGGCTGAGTCACATTTGTGAGGATGTGGGAGAAAGTAGTGCTGCGAAGAACAGCCTGACGTGTTGGCTGACGAAGACTCGCAAATCACGGAGAACTCGAGTCGTGCAAAAGATGACCGATGCCCATCACCATCCTGTGCGGGGTTGTCCGCAGCAATGAGGCTTGGGTGATCACTAATGGACTAACATGGCGTGATGATAAACGGCAGATGGGAGTGCGGGGGGTCAAATATTCTGATCACGTCGTTGGTGGATCCAGATTCGTTGAGGTCTAAGATCTGCAACCACGCGGGACCAAACGACGGAAGCTTCGTGTGATGCAATTGGTGGGATGCCGTCCTGCTTCCGAGTGACTATGCCACTCCCTTGCCGCCGGAGAGAAGGCAACAGGCTAGAGAGGACCGTAATGACCTTTGAAGGGACAAACCACAACTGCACCAGTCAGGACGCTCCGTACAACGACAGAACAATCACGTGAAGCACTTTCACCTCATTGGAGTCAGTTTTTATCGTCAAAATACACGAAGGCAGCTAGTGCGACTTCTCGATGATTAACCACCTTCCCCGCCTCGCGCCATCTTCGATTCTCCACATCGATCCAAGGGCGCACTCACCAGTAGTATGTCACATCATTCCACCCACACCAGGCTGGTACGGCGTTCAGAACGTAGATCTGATGTGTGTGGCCAATATGGGATAGTAGTGGAGTAGAAAGGATCTCAACAGCGCGTTTTTTTTCGAGCCTTCAAAACCTCCAGACCACATGCTGCTTGAAGCGGCTTGTCTACGACTTCATCACTCGACAAGGGTTCGTGATTTTTGGCGTCGCCGCACATGACTGACGTCGGGCTTCAGTGGCCATGTTTCGTTCACATCGCTGTTAAAACGTAACAACGGACAACACGGGGAGGCATTGCGCAAACTGGGTAGAAATTTATCAGTAACATGTGCATCTGCATGAAAACAACAGCCTTCGCGTTGACCTACGTTTCCTTGCGCTATTAAACTCAACAGTCCAGTCACTACAGTCGCCCTGATGGGACGTTGCTAGAGTCATTTTTTGTGTAATTCTCGTAATTCTGTCTTAAAAGGTGGCTGTGTCATGTGTTGGCTCCGGGTTGTCCTGTCATCACGGGTGTGCAGTTTTCATGTCTCAGAGAGTCCACGACCGCAAACGCTCAGATGGGGTTCCAAACGCGCCCACCAACCGACTCTCGGATTTTGGTGGTGTGGAAAACTGTGTGGAGAAGATGCTTGAGCTGGCCGTGACACCTCCATGTCATCCGGAGATTTTCGACCTGCAATCAGCACTTCAACTGTGCGCTGGCGCCATGTTTCTCGCAACATAGCACGGACGACATGCATGATACCGTCAGATACCGACATGTCTGCATGCTCAGTGCTATTGATCCCCGCGATCCTGGTCGGGTTTACGGACGGCCCCTGGGTACAGGATGGCGAGTAACTCAAAGAACTGACGAATCTCGGACAACCATAGTCAGCCTTGTGCAGTTGTATTATCAAGATGGTCAAGAGCTTTCATGGAACGCACCTCTCGACAACCGGAAGAAAAATCACAGCGATGGTCCCTGTTCAAATTGCATGGCTGGTCTCGCTATGAGTCGGACAACGGTTTTAATCTCGGATGTTCACGTTGTAGCAGAATCAATCTCGACGTTCGTTCCCCCATCCGGGGACTATACCTTGATAGAGCCCTTTAATCTTGGATTGGTACGCCCTCCATGCGCTTTGAAACTGCAACAACGTTCCGCCATGTATCCAAAGACCAATCTGGTGGATAAACCTTCAGCAGAGGTCTTATTTCAGCTCCTACGAACATGTGTGCTTATGCGTAACCGTGCATCTTAGGCATTCAAACTGTCCCAATGTGAAATGGTCGCATCCGTTCCTGCATTTCTAGCGAAAATCGCAGTCCATAAACTTCGCTTTGTGTGCTTCGTTGGCATGGAAATATGTAACATTGTCAAGAGTGTCCTCGCCAAAATGCCACCGTCCGCAAACGCGAAAGTAAAGGGAAACAAAAGAAGCGGCAACCAAGCCAGCTCGGACTGCAGTCGTACAAGTTGGTATATCCGCCTTCTGAAGGTCAGTTTTAATTTGCATATGTCCTCTCATAACAGAATGTCTGAATCTCGTTGCCAAGATGCCGATGGCCGACGTGAAAGCCAGCGAAGCGCTCTTTTTTGTCGCTCAGTACGTCTGGAAGGATCGTACAATACCAGGTTCATTCCCTCCGTGTGATTTCTGTTACGTCTTGACTTTCGTTTTGTTGGATAGCTGACAGACAAAATAGGCTTCTTCACGGAGCTCCGTATGCTGCTTCACAAATTACCAGCCGGGATTGATACCTCTGCGATGCGCATCGTGCCGGAGATGTGACCGTGGCTCAAGTGCGCCAGCTTATGAGGGAATTCTGTGCACACAACACGGGTGCCAGTGTCATTTATATTGCAAATGATAAGAATAGTCAGTGTGCTCCATGAGGCGCCGAAGGTACACCTGCGCCCAATGGACGATGAATGGTTTTGCTACCTATGGCAAGGCGCACAGTACAAGCAGTGTCCGGCGCTTAGAGGAGAAGCGTCTACCGCACCTTGCTGTGTAGGTGCTGTGTTCTACACGAGGCAAGGCTGATGCGTGCGACCCATACTAGGGCCGCCCGTCCACGTACCACGTCCCCTCCTCTTCCCACTCCATATCCACCTCATCTGCGAGCCCGGTCAAGCGTCGAGGCGCACAAAGATGGCAAAAGTTCTTTTTTCCACCAAGAACTTATTCGATCTGCTGAGCAGGCGAAACCGTTCAGATAATCCCGTGCTGTCTCCCACTCTGCTGCATAAAGTCACGAATATATATGGCCCTGTTTCGTTTCTTCCTGACGGCCAGCACTTCGTTGGCAGGTACTCCAATGGCACAGTGAGGAAATGGCGAGTTAATGATGGACGCGAGGTGGGAAAGGTCATGGACCATGGAAGCCTAGCAATGGCTGTTACGGTGTCAGGAGATGGAAAAACGATCGCAAGTGGAGGTGAAGATGGGACGGTGGTGCTTTGGAGCACCAATACATGCGAGAAGCTGGTGGAGTCGCGGGGGAAACACACAAATTGTGTCATGTCGGTGTCGTTTGCACCTAATTCACAACGAGTGGCGAGTGGTTCACGAGATGGATCGATCATCGTTTGGAGTGCGACAACTGGCGAGATCGTCACTGGACCGTTTGGAGACAACGGAGACTGGATTCTCTCTCTAGCGTTCTCTCCAGCTGGAGACAAGATTTCGAGCCGCCGCTCTGGGGACCATGTGCAAATCTGGGACAGTTCTTCGGGGGAGGAAATCCTGCAAATTCCTCTTATACTTAAATCAGTGTGCTGGTCACCCGACGGCAACCAACTCGTCTGCGGGAGTCAAGAGGGGACAATCGAATTTTTCGACTCCTCGAATGGCGCTCGACTCGCAACTTGGCGAGGTTATGAGCATGCGATTTTCTCGATCGCATTCTCTCCAGATGGCACATGGCTTGCTTTTTCCTCAGGCGGAAGCACCGTTCGTCTCTGCAGCACCTCTACCCGCCAGCAACTCGCAGCCCTGGATCATCCCGGCCCAGTATTTGATGTTTTCATGTCACCCAACGGCCGTTATATCGCCAGCGTCGGTCACATTCCTGAGGCGTACATTTGGCAACTGCAAGATGTCGATCCCACCCTCCAGGAGGGCAAGGAGGATCTAGCTGTATCTCCTCCCGTGCGTAGTCTTTGTTTGCGCACTATCAACTCACTGTAATCATTTTTCCTTGCAGGACGCACCCGGCTCTCAATCAGCACCTGTGAACAAGGATGTGCGTGTTTGCAATATGTAACGTCACCCCAGTCATTTCTCAAGAGTGTCTCCCATATATAGGATTCAGACCAAACTGCTCCAGTTCGGGATGCAACACCAGCACAGGATCCAGAAAACGGGCACGGCGATCTGCAGGATTCGGGCAGCGATCAGAGCCATCACACTACCAGGCGTGCCTCCTGGGAGAGCTGGATGGATGTCAGTTGGTCGTCTCGTACACGAGTCCCACAATCGCTAATCCTTGATTTTCCTTTGTAGAAGCCGGCCGTACTACCAGCGAGAGTCGCGACTGATGAGGGAATATATGCCCATTTTTTTGACGAACCGACGGTCCTTCAGTCTGAAGTGAGTTGTTTTTTTCCCCTTCTATCTCGTCCTCGTCCACATGCTTCCGTAGCGCAGCGATGACTGCCCCCCAAGAGAACCGGAAAAGAAAGGAAAAGAAACCCGTCGGTATCTTCTCCTACAGCAATTCAAGAACTTGCGCGACACACTTTTACCCCGTGACCGTCCGTCAGATACGGTTAACGCTCCCCGATCATCCTCTTCCCAAAAGCTCAAGGACCGCATACGTAGCATACGCCGTCGTACATCGCTCGTAACCGAAAATGTTGAACATTCAACAGAGGCAGAACCTCCGACCGGCGAGCAGGAAACAGAAAGGATCCGAAAGCCCAAACCCACTCGTGTCTCATACAATCGTCTTCGATCGGTATGTAACTTCATGGACGAGGTGCCGTGAGTTGATCTATGTCTTCTGATTAGACACTTGCGGTCGCTTCCAACGATCCGCCTGTTGAGCAAAAGAAATATTACTACGCCAGGAGGAACGGCAGACTTGTCCCGATAGACCCTCCGGCCCCACCTGCTTCTCAGCCCCCGCGTCGTCGTCGAAACCCATTTTCAAGGACAAACCCCAGGAGCACACCAGCAGAGGGGCAGAGCCCAAGCGCGACGCCAACTAATGGCCCCGCGCAGGGACGGGCGCACAGCCCGGCGTCAGGGGATTCTGACGTCGAGTTGTGTGCCTGTTGCGGATTTTCCATTTTGGCGAGGAGCTTTTGAGCCCTTTTGCCCCTTCAGTGCGTGCACGTTCTTATTTCATGATTGAAAGTGATCGAGCATTCTTGCAGTGCCAATATCCCCCGTGGGGCGATCTACCAATTTAATTGTAGTTTCAGCCCCCACGTTTTTAATCAACAGTCCAAGTCCACAAGAAATGATTCATGTTGTTTCATTCTGAGCGTTGTTTCATTCTTCTAACATGCTTACCGCCAATCTACGCACTGATCACGTTCTTCCGATTGACCGATGTCTTCAAAAAGTTACTTACCTCAAGTCGAAACGGCAGTTGCTCTATGCTTGCTGGAACTGGATGCTCCTGGAGGATAGATATGCAAAGGTTCGGTAGCACAAGAAAAACGTACTCATTCCTCACCCCGTCACCCATTCTGATTTCCTTTGCTGTCATCAACACAGACCAGAGAGACCGACTGAGCGCTGATATCGTTGTCCGTAACCTGGACAAAAGCGCAAAGTGACGTACATTCTTAAAGGGCATATCAGTCCATGACAAGTATCTGTGCAAGGGTCAGGCAGCGTCATCGTTGGCATCCTCTGTAAGAGAGAGCCTGTCGAGTGAGGCCGAGCAGAGGTCTACTCGAGCGTTTGACGGACGCGTAGTATAAGACAGAACACAGCGTCCTGCGACGAGGTTTTGTTGTCAAATGATGTTGGCGCATGTTTGTTTACCTTGATCATGATCATGATCCAAGTTAGCAAGCTACTAGTCACCTTGAATCAAGTGGACTGTAAGTACTCGTTTCGATACCGTCTACTGTGCGAGTATCATCATTCGCTCACAGATGCAAGACCCATCTCGTATGTCTGCTGGTCTGAACGAAGAGGACGACCCACCCCCATATTCATCGTCGGGTGTGGGTCCTCCTACGTGGCAGCCACGATTCGAGGATCTTTCATCTGCATCGACCGCATCACACCGCGGACCGCTTGATCCACCTCCACAGTGCTTCTCTACTCCGTCGCCTCTTCGCGTCAAATCACACGATTTCCCTCCTTTCCGGATTCAGAGCGTCAGCGAGAACTTGACGGACGGATTCCCGGTCTTGTACCCTTGCGACTTGCTTGAGAAACACGGAATTGGGAAATCGGACTGGGTCCGTTTCTTGGAGGATTTAGGTATCGCTGCGCGTCTCGCCTCTGAAGGATTCAGCGCAATTGGCTCCCGCGCACCTGTTACCACGCTTCACTCTCGTGGAATCTTTACGTCCCCTACATCAGGCGCCGTCTACGACTCTTTGTTCACAAAAAGTCCCCTGGATGAAGTGCACGCCCTCATCGACGTATGGAACCAGAGCGCATTTGAGAGGCGCAAGCTTCGGGTGTTATTACAGATGAAGAGCGAAAGTTCCACCAAGGCAGGTTATGAGCTCGTTGTAGAGTCTCTCTAGACGTCCTACATGACCCACTTACGGGTCGGTGCAAACGACCGCGACGGGTTCCAATTGCAATTCGAGCATTGCTCCTGGGACTTTTGATTCAGTTCTTTCCAAAGATGCGGTCGTCCTCACTCCCAACGTTTCATCCGGACGTATTTTAAATAATCGTCCACCTCCCATTGTGCGTCCGACTCGGTTACTCGCTAACCACATGGTGGCCACTTGGACTTGGACATTACCTACTTCCAGTGTGCAACAGCCAGAGGCACGGACAGCTGGAGATGATGCTGTACGCGCTCCCCGGAACGGTTTGGGTCGTCGGTCATCGGATCACCTCCGGTGCTTTGTCCTCTGCTGTGCCTGGTTCCCTACCACGGTTTCCTCTTTCGAGTGGGTGCAGTGCGAGTTAGCTACATGGAAATTAGACGGTTGGCTTCAACCTTTGACTGGTGTGTTTCACTATCTCTATCTTTTTTTTGTTATTATGGGTCCCAGAGCAGCTGGGGCAAGACTCTAGATTTGTCATATTCTTCTGTCAGTTACAGACAACCCAGCTCATGTAAATCACACCTTCCTTACCCGTCTGTTGGTATCTCGGGAGTCAAATTCATCGGCCCCCTTGAAATTTCTCGAGCTAAAGTACTTAACAGTCATGCTCTCGCACCGCACGTAGAAATGTCGCAAAGCAGCAGCTGGGCACATCCTCGGGACCTCATCTGACATGTATTCAACGGCAGACAATCGAGTAGAAATCCTCAGACATGAGCACATATTCGACTCTTGCCTTACAATGACCTGCCTCCCCCGCAAGTCCCCGCCCCTTCTGCAAGCCCTATATGACGACCTAAGCTTGACACAGCGAGTCCTGGAGGGTCACAACCACACTGTAGTCAAGGCTTCCTTCACTTCGACGTCTGTAGAAACCGTCAGCAGATCCGCCGTCTGCACTTTCTGCCACTCCGCGAAGGGATCAAAGGGGTCCGTGCGCAACAAGAGGCAGAGATGATCCTCCGACGGTTTCAGGACGCCCTCCCCGCTGGTGTTATAGCACCAATAGTCCACCACCCCAACAGTACACTGCCCGTATCGAGTGCACTCCTTTCTGCCATCTCCCGCGCCTTCGTAAAGCGTCGCATATTTCGAGGGAATGTTGACGAGGATAAGTCTGAGCTGCAAGCCTCGTTTCGTCATGACGTAGTTCCGGTCCCCTCTCCACGCCTTTTGCTCGCACTCGCCGCTGCCCGTGGACGAGTCCGGATGGGAAGCAAGCTGTCTGAAACACCGCGGTGATTCCGGAAGGGCGGCGCTATCGGCAGACGGTTGTCCGGCCCACGCCATGATCTGCCACTCCCCGCACCTGTGGATAATCGCCTCCATCAACCTATAAAACGCCCGCTTTCCCTCTCCATACGCAATCGTCATGCTCACATCGAAGATACCGATGAGGCAGTATGCAATGTCCTCGATCCTCGTCGTCGTTCTCGTCGAGGCCCACATCATCTTTTCGTGGACGTCGCGCGTTCCTGGACGGAAATAGCGCAAATCGTCGAGAGGGATCCTCGTTGCGTGTGACAAAGCATTCATCATCGCCGTGTCCTGTTTGTCGTTGAGACTGCGACTGAGAGGGAGCCAGCCTCTGCCATAGAACTTCATCGTCCTCGGAGCGAGCAGCTCCTGCAGCGTCCATCCGCGCGTAAACCACACGTCACGTCCGAGGTCATCGATCGACGTAGAATCTGCCAAGTAGGCAATGCACACCTGAGAGTCGCGATACCACTTGAACATCGATCGTATAGCTTCTTCCAGCTCTGTACTGCTGTCCTTGTTGATGCAGCATGTGTCCGACCAGGCCAGACGACATCCATACTCATCAGCCTTGTCGCAAAATTTGACGAGTTTATCGTATCCCGCAGGTCGGAAGGACATCTTGATGTCATGGAACGTGGGTTCGCCTCTTTCGAGCCACCGATGAGAGAGCGTAGCGTACTTCAACTTCCCTTTGATAAGGGCTCGGATCGCTTCTTCCCTAGTCGGCACGGAGCGACCCTCCGCTGCCCTTATCAAATCCGCTATTTCCTCCTCTGTAACTGCGGTGATTTCCCGTCGAAATTGCCTTTTCACTTCGTTTCTTGATACGAGCCGTTTTTCGGGAACATAAATCAAGTATGTTGGGAGTTCGTTGTTGACATAGGTGTCAAAAGCGCTCGTCACATCCGGAATTCCCGACGGTGCCCCGGGCGCCTATGGCGGCAAGTAAGCCCGGACGACTTAGAAAATCGTCATCAGCATAATGAAATACCTTGTCCATAACGTCGTCAGAGTCATTCTCGGGTCCGGGTGGTAGTCTGATTCGGATCCCCTTGCCACTACTCTCAGGCTGACCTCTCTCAGTATCAGGGCGCCATTCAAAGTCAGCATATGTTGGCTCACCAATATCTGTCCATGAGGGAAAACCTGGCGAACGTCGTCAATGACGTCTCGTTTCAGTTTGTGGAATTTTGCCTGCAGTACGGTGTCAGACTCAGCTAGGGCATTGGATCACTGTACAGGCGCGCACAGACCTTGATATCAGCCTGCTCCGCCTCGGTAAGGGTGGACTCGAGCACAGAGTGGATCAAGTCTTCAAAGAAATTACCCATGGTAACAGGAACGAAGAGCGAGTTCTGCACACCACGCCAAGTTATACAGTCGAGTGCGGGTCCACGCACAGGAGGGCTAACAAGGGCAGCACGATGCACCTTTACGCATACCCTTGTCCCAAATGGGTTGCACAGCCTGAAGGCCCTCACGTTGCGTAACATGTGCACATCGCCTTTCCATTCATAAGCATATGGATGTCTTGATGGATTCTGTGAGGAGAGAAACTTCTAGCCTTGCCTGGAGACTTTCATTCGTTTGAATGTTGGAAACCTAGGACATGCGAAACGTCTGTTGCTCGTAAGTCGGAACCAGGTCATTCGCCTTTAATCGAGAGGCTATCGCGCGGACCGTCGGTTGTGAGACATCCTGAAATTCGTCGTTACATTGTACATGCGGCCGACTGCTTGGAAGAGCTGTAAGTTCTCGGTCCCCAAGTATGATCATTCGGGAGCGCAACGCCCAGTACCCTTGCTCGTGCAAGGGCAACCCATATGGTGACATCGAAGATCATAAGCGCGTCGAAAGGCCCTCCATCCATTAAGATGAATCCGTGATACGCTTCGTCGCTCGCCAGGTTGGAGATGTCGTGGACTCGTGGTCAACATTCGCAGTAGTGCTGAAAGTGAGCTTTCAAGAGACCGGCAAACTGTATTTTGTCTTTTTCGGTCGGGTCTGTTGTTTTTCACCGGCTAAATTACTATACACAACTAAGGTTCTCTGTCTCGTACCATACCGCAGCAGCGCAGGCCGCTCTATCCACAGATTCACTGGCCTGACCAGCAACCCTCAGCTTGAACAAAACAACACAAACGGCCATGGACAGTTTTTCTTTCATGGACGGTCTGCGTGCCGCCATTGCCTCGTGTCTACCATGCTTCAAAAGTTCACCGTCCTCGAACTCGAGCTCAAACACAGATACGACGAACGCTAATGAGCTCCCCTCAGACGCTCGCTCAACGAGATCATCTCCCAACGATCTCGAACACCTTCTTCGTGACGTGGACACAGACCCAGACGTCCTCTCTCTCCATTCCAACTTTGGCGCTGCGTCTCGTCGGAGAGCGAGGCAGCGAAGACGGCCTAGATTTTCTCTTACGCTGTTCGGGTACACATTGTTCGGTCGGCCGCCGATTTATCTGTCGGACGACGAGGACGAACAGGGCGGCGGAGGTGGAAGGACCCGTACGTTCGCCACCGCCTCCTCCTCGACTCTTGACTCCGACGCTGCTCCGTTGGATCCAACTACCATCGAAAGGCTGACTTCGCCCGACCATCATGCGGCAGCTCAGCGAGAGCGAGAGCGGCGGAGACTTGAGGAGGAAGAGCAGGCGAGGCGCAAGGCGGAGCGGCGCGCGCGAAGACAGGAACGTAAAGCCCAAGAACGTGCCTCGGCGCTTCTCGCGCTTTCTGGGGGATCGCTCGTCCAGGACGGCGTTGGAGAATTTGAGGGCTTCCAAGGGAGCGGATCAGCTTCTCCTCACGTTGTTTCGCGCTTGGATATGGGGAGGTCGGAAGCAGTGCATGCAGACGGGTCAAATTCCGGGGACGCGGATGACGCTGATCTAGGCGGAGAGCTGTATGCGAGAAAGAAGAGACCGTCGTCGATGATGTGGAGCGGCTCGGGCTCGGACTCTCGGTCACGCACGTCGGCGTCGTTCTCGGCTGGAGATGCGAGTCAGGCTAGGACTGCCTCTAACATTATATCCCAACCACCGATTCCGTACCCACAAACCGAGATGCAGCTTCCACCCGCTGCAAAGAAAAGAAAAGCTCATCACTCGAAGCGCATTTCGGCATTGTCGTCTTCAACTACCTCCCAGTCAACCTCCACGGCACCATACACTCCGAGCGAGACCATTTCTCCGTCGCCCGCTGTTGCTGCGTTCCCCATCCCTCAGGAAAGATACGCGCGTGATGCCCAAGACAGGGACTTTCCTAGCACGGGCCTTTCTGGAAACAGGAAACCCATGAAGCCGAAGGACGTTGGCTTGTTTCTCGCCAACGGAGACGGTGCTTGATCCCTACTTTCATGCTATAAACTATCTTTTACTTCATACATGCAGATTATGTGTTTGCAATTTTCCTAGTGTTGTGTCGTTTGCTCGCCCTTACTACCCTGGCCTACGTTGCTATGATATGGGTTATATTGTATTGTGGTTACGAACTCTCGCATGAATATTCACGATCCTCTCCGCAGGTGTGGCTGGGTTTTGCTCCTAGCATACGACGTGATTAGGACCTACATTTCTCTGACCTTAACAACTTGACAAATGATTGAGCGCTGAGCATCTAGCGACTCCGCTATTCATGTCGGCACCTTAGAGAGCCGCTGACCAGCACACGGATGTACGACGACTATCATTTATAAGCCCGCCAGTAAGGAATTATACCGACAGGAGTCCGAACTTAATTTCTCGAGGCATCCACGCCCTCAGCCTCTGCACCCTCCTCAGGTGGCAACTTCACTTCAACACAAGAGTCGATGGCCCTCTTCCACAGCGAGTTCATCTCCGTCATCGTGGCTCTGTCACCGACGATGACGAGGCCCAGCCTCGCTCTCGTCCACATCACGTTCAACCTTCTCGGATCTTCCACAAACCCAATCTCCCGACTGTTGTTGCATCGCACCGTCGAGAAAACAATGATGTCGCTCTCGCGCCCTTGGAACGAGTCGATCGTCGCGCATGTGGCAGAGGACGGGAGCGCGTCCTTGAGCATGCCGACTTGTTTTGTGTATGGCGAGAGCGCTGTGATGGACAGTTTGGGTTTCTCCGCTTGACCGTCCGCGGGGGCCTGTAGCATCGAGACAATGCGTTTTGCCAACTCGACTTGGCCTTCGTTGCCTTTGGATGCAGATCCCATCGTTTCTTCCGTGTCGCATTGAATGAAGACTGTTGGTATGATACGACCGTTTTGATCAGGCCAGGGGAAAGCTGTAGTAGCAAGTACTGCAAGAACTTCTGCGCTGTCTTGCAGGTGGGAGCGGAGCTCGCCGTTATAAAACTCGGTGGACGGGAAGTGGGCAAGTTCACTTGGAAAACGGTATTGGACCTGTAGAGCCGAGTGAATGTGGATCTGCACAAGGTTCAAAAAAAAAACCCACATTCAACATTGTCTTTACTGTGCCCTGACGTGTAGCAGAGGTATAGAGTCTCTCCAAAAGTGACACATCGTACTCGAGAGCTTTTCCCATAGGCTTTACAGTAGGGCGCAATTGTACGCTAGATGAAGTTCATGAGTTAGAGCAGACAGATAGTTCGGAGCACATCCACTGACTGATCTCCGACAAGAACTGCCCGTTGACACCCTTTCACGAGCGGGATGAGGGCGCAGGGCTCGGTGATCTGTGACGCTTCGTCGATGAGCACTGTGTCAAAGTCCATCTTGCGCAACGTCCCCAGTCCAGCACCAGCACAAGTAGTGAATACGATTCTCGCGGCATTCACGCGCTGTTGTGCCTGCCTATGCAAACGGTTGTTTTCGTGCAAGTCGCCTCCGACCCTTGCGTCTATCGTATAGCTCTGAAGGGCTTTGTTGACTTTGGAATGATCAGTGGCAACTCGGAGAATCAGCTCGTCCGGCAAGATGTGTTCGACTCGATTGACCTTCAAGAACCTTTCAAGGACGTTGTCTACCGCTACAAGGATGTGAGATACAACAGTAAACCCAAAGCCTACTTTCCAAAAAAAAAGTTGGAATGCACATACCATTATGTGTGGAAGCTGTCATGAGAATCTTGCACTCGCCAAATTTTCGCAACAGGTAGCGGAGAATCTGAACAACGACAGTAGTCTTTCCAGTTCCTGATATACCGTCTCATTGGCTGAACAAGGAAATACAGGAAGACGGACCTGGCGGACCCCAGATCAACGACAGTTGGGCCATACACGACTTGATGGCAGCAATTTGACTAGCGTTCATATCCTCCGTTCCTGGAAGGTCTTCGTCCTCAGCATCATGGACTTGAGCGGCGTCGGGCTGTTCGTCGGTGGGTGGAGGCAGAACGATCGTTTCGTAGATGCTACAACAGCTGTCACGTTCTTCCCACAACTTCGTTAGCGAATCCACCATCGCTCTCGCAGTCGCTGGATAGCAAATGAGGGAGGGCGGTTAGAAACCAAGTAAGACATACCCAAACTTCCGGCGTCATATATATTCCACTGCATCTCTGCGAATTCAGGTGGAAGAGGATGGAAGAGCTCGACTACCAACTCTCCACGCGTGGCCTTTGTCACGACACCGTCGAGAACCGCTCTATCAATAAACGCGTTTTCGGCATTTGAGACGCACTGAAATCGGACATGCGAATGGAGACGGATGGAGACGTTCAAATCCACCCGTAAGTATACCTTGACGTGCCCGTCATCCTCAGCCGAGAGAAGACGTTGGACAGGAAAGCATAACTTCGATTTCCGAGGTCGTCCATTATCATCGCAAGGGCACGTGTCTGCCGCCTCCTCGGCGCAGTCGAATGCAACCGCGAGTGCATGTTTGTGGAGGTATGGAGATGCTGGGTCGATTGCATTGGTTGCAGATCTGGACTCGTGGAGCAGAATTAGTGCTTCTTGAACGAGAGTCTTTGGGCGGATGCTCAAGGCAGCAAGGTTTAGGAGTTCAATGTATTGATCCGTGCCAAGGTTACTGATGGACTCGGCGATTTTCTCCAGAGCGACGAGAGTAGCCATCCCTAGGCTGTTTGCAGATCGCAGAATAGCTCGTAGAACGGAAGCGCTGAGTGTAACGAGTGGTTCCGGAAGTGACGCAGATTCAGTTGGCGGGTACGCCTGCAACAAGACATATACCAGGGGAGGGTGTCGCTCAATCCACGAGCGGATGCCATCCAGTGGAAGTGGGAGCAGGCCAACGACCGTGCTGAAAGTCCAGTACAGCTCGTTATCAGCATGGTGTTGCAGAGCAAACGTCATCACGATTTCCAGTTGCTCGATCGTGAGGTCCGATAAAAGCTGCTTGAACACATCCTCAGAATGCCGGGGAACAAAGATGTCCTTTAGCCACTGAGGATTAGTTGCCCAGTCCGCCTTCTCGACTGACTTCAAAGTATATGAAGTGAGATCGCGGGAAAACCGACTAATGTACTGCTCGGTCTGGACGCTGCAGTTGTGTAGCATTAGCAATGTTCATTTGGGAACTGACTGTTGCCCACTGTTCAAAGTAAAGATCAAACAGCTCATGCGCCACTCGATCCCTGTTGGATATGACATGTATCTCCATCGCGACCACTGGTGCTCGGTTCAATCTACCCAGTTGCTTGGAACTCGTGTCAAAAGAGATATAATGCAGACACGCAAATCGTGTTGTACCTTTTGAACTCTTCCCGATATCTTTTGCAGAGCAATACTCGTGACGACCTCTTGGCCTGATTCGCGGGGCGGACGAGAAATGAAGACAAACGTATCCGCTCTGTTCTTGTTATACAGCTGCAGATTCCCGTCGTCGCAATGAAGTCTGTAGCCCACCGTGCAGGGCCTATACACGGACATCGAGTCTGAGGCCTGAGGCATGAATGAACAGACGACGACGTTGTCATCCACCTCGGGTTCCTCATCCCACGGAATGTTGCCCTTGATAAAGATCCCGACTGCAAACCGGTCGTCAGTCTGGAAAATGGTCAAACTCGAGATTATGGTAGAAGCGTGTTTATAGCCACGTACTTTGAGTACCAATAACTTCCGAGTAAACTGTTCAGATGCTATACGCAGGTATTGAAAGAAGGTGGCGGGCGAGTTAGCTTTGGATGAGTATAAGCGCTGCATCGAAAGTGGACGGTCCAGTTGGCGCTGCATCAGATCCCGAGACGTCAGGATATCGGACGTCATCAACGAGTTCCATAGGCGACGATGTTCCTGGGGCGTGAGGGACAAGGTAGTACTGATCGCATGCTTTTCGTGCGATGCCAAGGCACTCAAATCAAGGTGAGCAAGATACGGCTTCAGCTCGTAAAGATTGACCGATAATTGCCTCGCCAACGCTAGGGCCATATTGAATAACTCATATTCCGAAATTGCGTTCGGTTTGCTTCTGAATATCGGAACAAGTATGTCCTCGAGGTCTTCAGCTGAAATCGTCCTTGGGTCGAGTTCGATCGCGCCTCGTTGAGTGAATCGGATACGGTATTCTTCAGCGGCCTCTGCGAGTGTCTCGAGAATATATTTCCCTTCTGGAACTGGTGGAGTCAGCAATCTTTCAGGGATCCGCACTCTCGCTCCATCAACCGCTTGAGAGTGGAGCGCATTCAGCTCCTGGCACTCCCCGCTCATCGCACCTTTTGGGCTACAGCGGACCCATTGTTGGTGGAGTTTTACTACTTTAGCGAGTCCGACACTGATTGGGAACCAGAGCATCGTTGAGTCCACATCGACGCTAGAGGATAGTGTGCGCACTTATTGTAAGAAGCAAAATGATTGGCTAAATCTGCCCTGGTGACATTCCCGCCAGGACGTTCCTTGTTAGGAGGATAATCATATGACTGGTAGAATAGCACGGCTCGTCAAAGCCGGAAACCAAAAACAAACAGAGACGCACTTGATGCACCAGGGGTGGCACGATATCAGAATCCCAGCACACAAAAAATTTGTCACCTTGATGTTAAGGGAAAGAATGAAGACCACACGCGAACAAGACAAAGGCAGGCGCACCGTCTAAATCTCCCCCGCTACTCATGGCTGGGGCTGATTGGTGTTTTGGCTTGGCAACGGATGCGAATACGATGCAGTCAACCAGATGAGATAGACGGGGGTGATGAACAGCACGGAGCTTGAGACAATCACCTGTAGCACTCTCCATCAGTGAACGAGCAGCATACCCTATCACTTGGCACGCACCCGGATGAAGGCAAGGGTTTCTTACCACAAGGACGTCTCCATTAATTGGCGTTGTGGGACCATCGCGTGCCGTGATGCGAATATGCACCTGGCCTTCTTTGAGGATTTTGAACGGATCGCAAACTCCGTAAAGAAGGCGGGATTTGTGAATGATCATCCTAGCTCTCGGCTTGTCGTTTTTTAGAAATTGCGAGACTTCGGCCATTTGAACCTTTCGAATGTCTCGGCTAACATGGGGATCATCTAAGCCATGCAAGAGCACGCGTTCCGCCAGATCATAATTGTCGAGGCATGACGCGAGGTCTACAGCTTTCTTCCAGTCTCGAGAAGCTTCTTCAATCCAGTCGAGGTATTCCTTCTGCTTCGCGACCAGTTTCTCATCCGTGACTCCTAGGCTCGACAAGAGAACGATAACATCGTTGTTCAGACGACCAAACGCGTAAGGTTTCGAATAACCCACGACGGAAAAAGAGTGATCCTGAACAGTGGTGAATTTTTTCATGCTCTTGCGGAACTTTGCAAGGTAACGTCCCTCCTTGTCCATCTCTGGATGCATCATCAGAACGCCTTTGTATCCCAGATACCTGATGAGGCATCAGTTAATGGGTCGTGTAAAGATAACCATAACGGGTGCACCGAATCTGAAAAACGGCTGGGGTGTAACGGCGATTGCGAAATATAATGCATTTTGCTTTGCTAACTTGGATCGCGAGTCGCTTAGCCATGAGACCACAACCATCCGAGAAATTGGTGTCCGCATTCTCGATATCGTCAATGTCAGTCGTCCGCTTTGGATCCAATTGTACGTCTAGCTCTGCGGCGGAAAACAACAAACCGATTCGCTTTGCACCTAGAATGTAAATGTTGTCAATAAAAAAAATGCATACTACGTCAATAAAACTGAAGTCTTACGCTTCGCCACGTTCATTATCCTTCCAAAGTCACCCATCTGGTATATCCTGTCATCGAGCTCCTGGTCATTGTTCGCTTCGCGCATGAAACACGTCCTGCTCCGCTTCAAAGGTCTTCAGAACCGACAGCATAGAAATGCGGACGGACTCACAAGCTGACTATTACTGTGATGGTAAAATCGGTACTGAGTACCATTGAGGAACACGCCAGTTTTCATCATCCGATTGATGTAATCTGTCGTGGCCCTCAAGCCAGACTCTGGAAACCGCAAACTTTCAAATGACACGAGTATGAATTTTTCCGGGTCGTCACTGTGGAGGACTCTGTTGCTCGGAAATTTGAGGACTTCCAGCGTGATAGCTTGAGCAGTGAACTTGATAAATTTGCCATATATGCTACCATCGTTTCTGCGCCTTCTAGGTAAAGCTAGATGGTTTGCTGGAACTGTGAAGTTCCACGATTCTTGATCCTGAGGAGGGTTTTCAAGTAGAACGTACATGAGCAAAAGAAAACGCTAACGAGGCGGTGGTGATAAGGTGAGGGCGACAGAGAGGAGCGTCGCTTTGAATCATGACGAAGCCTTTGGTGTTCTGGACTTCTGTGGGTCCACTCATATGGAAAGAACTGCGCTCTTAGATAGGATACAGGGTATGGGCGTCAATCGGATCTCTCACCTTCACTTTGAATGCTCCAGCGGCGCCATTTTGCGAACATGGCAGAAAGACAGCAGTCACTCGGTCAGCTATACGTCATTGGGCCCTCGTCCACGGGAAAGACCACCCTCTGCAATGCAGTCATGAAATCCCTCAACCTCCCCGCATGGTGCTATATCACGGAAGTAGCACGCCAAGTTATGCGAGTACAAGGGTACACACGGGACGATATCGGGAAGATAGAGATGCAGAGAGCGATAATGTTGGCACAGGTGGCGGCAGAGGAGAGCGCCTGTGCGCAAGTCAGTATCAGAGGAGGAGGCCTCATACTCAGTGATAGGTCCGGAATCGATGCAATTGTCTATGCAATTCTAACGGCGAACAACGAGCGTGAAGCGCGGGAGAAAAAGGCCCTTCTACTGGAGGATCCGATGTTTCGAGCAGCACTAGACCGTTACCGGGTGGCCAGATTCTTGCTGCTAGGCCCAGTCCCACAGTGGCTCGTGGACGACGGTGTGCGCAGTCTGGAACAACACGAGCGCTGTATTAGCGTGTTCCGCGAGGTTCTCGATGAGCTCGGGATCGTTTATCACGATATGGGTGGAGAGATGATGGACTTAGGTGAACGAGTTAAAGAAGTAAAGCGACTGTTAGGCGTGGTGGACTCGGATAAGCTCTGAGATGACTTCAACCTGTGTGAGCGCACTCCCAGAGCTTTACTGTCTCACTTACTTACCACCAAGACGCGTCCATACGTTGGTCAGGTCCACCGCTTGCCGTCCGTGAAGTACCGAATGAAACACAATAGGATTCGTGGAGAGTCATGATGCAGGGTTGTCGACATCAAAAGCAACGTTTCGTTTGGCTTCATCATCGTGGGTTACTGGGTATGTGCATAGTTTGAAACAATTCGCTGAGTCAAGGAACTCGCTCCGTTCTCGCTACCAGCGACGACCACTGAACGGGCTGGTACTTTACACGGACGATGTCCCCGCACCACATTCCTCTAGCTTTACTGTCCGGAGACTTGCAAGGGCAGAAGAATACCCTGGTACCGTCCTTGCATTCTGCCCCAATCTCCCAGCGCATCCGTTGGCCAACTGATCAGCTATCGCCTGGCCCATGTATGTCTGCTAGGCCCTTCGCTGCTATCATTATAGGCCTGGCCATCGCTCTGCTGGACAGAGATCACAAGTACGTCGTATTCAAAGTGTGTATACGTGATTACCCCGGCGTCCCGCATGAAAGGGCAGCGTTTGATCTGCCCAACCGCCGCGCTCATAGTTCTCGAGGGCTTTCTGCACACAGGCGAGAGCATACATTGCGTTATGTGGTCGGGAAAACGAAAGAGACTCATCGTATGACGAAATCCCGAAGCATGGTCTCTCTGCACCTTACCTGCTCCATGATTTCACCATCCATGATCCCCTGCAAAAAGCTAGAAAGGTCGTTATGAGGTTTTTTTTTTGTTCTTACCATCGAACCACATACGCACCACTCTCCGACCATTCGAAAGTGACCATCCTCCATCTCGCGCAACACAAAAGGTAGCTCTCCGCCCAAGAGTACGCATACCCAATCTCCAATATTCGCTGTGCGCGGGGCGACACCGACATATCCCATACCCGTCACAGTAAAACACCGTCCATGAAACAAGCCAAGTGACTCCGACATGGCGTGTAAGAGGGTGTCAACCTCCTGGGCGGACTTTGGTGGGATATGTACAAGTGAAACCAGTGGTTCGGATTTCTGCAGTCGACGGGGTGCTGCTGAATTGGGGCCAATGTATGGCACTTGGCAATCCAAGAGGAGGGTTCTGTAGAATGCGGAGCGAGAATTTCCACCCGCGATGTAAGGTGTCGTGTCAGTATCCACCCCCCCTTCCGCCTCTGCTCTGAGTTTCTCGACAATTTGGGGAGTAGGCGCCTGATTGTGGACGTAATCGTGTAGGTCGAATAGCATATACGGGTCCATATGCGTGATCTTGTCAACTTGGACACCGGGAACGACCATCTCATTTCTATCATCCGAGAACTTCATGTCATGAGTGGAAGGCAGCCCCGCAAGGATCGGGTCCCCGGTACGATAGAACCTCCAGGGTTTCGCATTCGCAGGGTCAGTACCATCGATCCATGGGACTGGGTTGTTCAGCATCCAGGAGAACGAGTCGTTCGCATTACAATGCCTCCAATCAGGGACCCACGATGGTCCAACGAGATGAGCATCATGGACAATTGCCTGGCCCGTCAGCCACGAGGAATCTCTCAAATCACCGTGTCGCGCGTAGAGATAATGAAACGTATCGCGGTACACCTCAGCATTAGACTTGCGGTAATCGGGCTGGATATACGTTCGGGCATGGTCATCCGTGAGACCGAGGAGGGCATACACCTTATCGCGCGGATCTGTGGATTTGAACTGGTAGGTTATTTTCATCAACGCCCCTAGATCCGCTGGTCTCGGCGGTGGGCTTTGCTCGACGGCTCGGAAGCTCGCGAGGATGTCAAAAATGGACCGGCTTTGCGATGCAAGCCTTATAACCGTAGCGATGTCACGATCAACGTCAGCATGCAGAGCCCACTGCCAATCACGCCTGAGCTCGTTGAGAAGCGCATGCATAACTGACCAAGGAATGGAATGTGCACCCACGAAGATACGGGCGGTGCGCGCAAGGGCGATTTCTTGTATGATCCAAACGCGGCGCCACCACGATCTCATCAATAAGTGTCCTAAGGCTACCCAGCGATCCATGAACGAGGGATCATGGAGAAATTGTTGGGCTGTACCGGCGGATTTGGCTTTTGCGAGAAGGTCGGGCAGCTCGAAAACGAATGCTAGAGCGAGCGAAGAATCATCGGAGGGAAGACCAAGCCACACGATCACCTCTGCCGCATTCTTGTAGATCGTGTGCATGTGGGACACTTGGTCCATCCGCTCGTCAAGGTCGTTTTGGTTGATGCATATCGCATCGGCCCATAAAGCGACCGGCGCATCATCCCGGCGGATGTGGAAGAGTGCATCATAGAGGTTTTGCCTGACGGCGAAGGTGTAGGAGTTGAGAGTTATGGAAGCGGGTTTTTGGTAGCTGCCCCAGGTGTACGAAAGGGCAGTGTAAGGCGGTGGGGAGGTGAGTGAGTGAACAGAGAGCGTGCAATGGAGTTCATCGTGGTTTGGCGGCGCAGGGAGGATGGTAAGAAGACGGAAACAGTGGGCGGAGAGCGGGGCATACGTAGTAGCGGTAGGATGCATGATATACGCAATACAGACCAACGAGGATCTACTGAGGACCTGGTGGACAGCGCAAAGGTCAGTTGAGAGCGTCAATCGCGCGCAAGTAGGCTCTCGCTACTTTGATCTATCAACAGGTTCTGAACCCATCCGCACAGTAAGGCTGGAGAGATGTGGAGTTCGGCGAGGTGACCATCAGTAGTATAAGAGAGTAGCGTTGAGCGGGAAAAAGCAAGCAAGAGGCTGCGGCCGCGCAACCCCCATCATAATACGAAAAGCCTGAATTCATTCGTGATCATCACAGTTGGAGGAGGTATTATTTCGATAGAACATTCCGATGCCAGGTAGTTGACTTGGGCGTCGCGGTAAGGAAAGTTCAGGACAATATTGCACGATGAAGATCATCGTCACGGTATTCAGTTATAATGCTTCACCACAATCCCTTCAATAACTTCCTCCTCCACGTTCTTCTCCGCTCCCTTTTTCAGATCAGACCTACCATAACTTGTCGTTCGCCCTTTCCTCCACACCTCGCAAAGTGGTGCATCTTCGTCTAAGAAGCGCCGTTCAATGCCGACCTTTTGCAACACTGGACTGTCGGAAAGAGGTGATAGTCGCACGTCGCCGTCAGGCATAGCGAAATAAAAGGCTCCGAGTCTGTCGTACGAGGACTGATCCTCCGGAGGTTGCACGACACGGTGGATAGTCGGTTTGTAGAAGCCTCCAGTAAGGAAGTCCATCATGTCTCCGGTGTTGATAACCTATCCACTGGTAAATTTTTGCCGAGGGCAAGGATGTCTGTAATCTAACCAGCGCATTATCGATGTGACGAACCCATCGCCACTTTCCGTCAGGAGAAAGGATCTGTAGGCCGCCAACAGGTTGGCTCCAGAGAATCGTCAGACTACCGATATCTGCGCAGAATTCAGGTGGGAGCGACGACTACTGGGATGGTCCTACCTGTATGTCCTTTAAGCCAGACATTCTTCGACTTCTCTTCTTCCTCTCGTGAGCGCCTGTAACTTGGAATTACAGCATCGCATGTTAGTCCGCACAGGTTCTTTAGGAACTTGTTCCTTACTATTTCATGAAGCGCACTATGATAGAGTGAGCACCGTCCAGGATGACCGTTGAGGACGTACCAGATGCTTCGCCTGGCCTCTCGAAATTATGCTTCTCAACCAGAGCTTCTTCTGGTAACTCGAGACTCAAGGCGACCAGCCTAAAAGCAGAAATGTAATTAAATCTCAACATGCAGGATATAACCCACCTTAAGATCGGGTGTAGGATATTGAAATGACAATGACGAGCGAATGCATCGAGTTCTGGTAAAAAGGGCCGAAGTGCTTGTGGGTGAGGATGCGTGTTGACAATACGGTTCACTTTTTTCCACTGAGCCATTAGCACTCAAACGAAAGCAAATTTCACCGACATGCATAGTGTTCGATTTGGTCAAGTACTTGATTCTCTGTATCAACTTTCTGCGAGTACTCGATACCATTAAAAGGCAGGATATAAAGATATCATTTACGCACCCAATATTGACGAACCTTATAACCGGCGAAACGGCCGGTCTTCTCAATGTCCGATGTGTAAAGTTTCTTTTCCTCTGACGAAATAGCGTCGAACGTAATATTTGCGATATCGAACACCCTGTCACGCTACGTAGTGAACTGTGAGGGGACCATGATTAACGCCGAAACATGGGCACCACTACCTGAGCTTGCGTGTATCCATGATTGATCGCGTAGATGAAGCCATTGGTGCGAAAGGCATCTCGCAGTTGAGGAGCTAGTTCAGCTCGTCCCTCAAGAGTCTGAGCTTTAGCGAGATCGACAATGGCAAGATCAGCAAAGTCCACTGCATAAACGTCAGCTGTGAGGGGCGGCCTCAAATGATTGATCAGACATACGGTCCTCCTGCGTCACTGGAGGAGCAGCATAGCGAGGACATTCGGGAAGAGTAAGGCTCGGCATCGAGGAGAGACTGAATGATACGGATAATCTGTGGCAGAGGTCAAACTTATATGAGGGTGCCCATGGGAGGTGGGATGATTCGAGATAACGAACGAAAATAGGGAACATTCCTTGACATCGAAGTCTAGTCATCTGCCAGATAGAAGCAAAGTGCGAGCCCCGGTCCTGATCAGCGACTGTCTTATCCCGCTCGATCTATGGGCCAAGGCCCCATTAATGCCTACATGAACCCCGCAAGCAGATTGGTGATCGAGTGGGAATGAGCACAGTCGGCGATCCATGTAACATCCATCAGGACGAACGTCCACCTGATCATCGTCGTGATACTTCATTGTGTCGAGAACAGCTCTGGAACGGGGGCCGAGTATGTGCATTTGTCATCCATCTGACCGTAACACAAGCGCCAATTAGGTCTCCGTTTTTCTGCTGTAGCAAAGTAGCAAAGGCGGTGCGAAAGTCGGCAGGACTGGGAGGTTGTCGAATATATCTAGCTACAGAAGTGCGACGCCCCCAAGTCGCTAATCCTATACCGTAGTTACAACTTGCGCTTATGTAATAAGCGTAGTTAGCCAATTCATGTGCTGACGGGGTATTTACTGTTGTTTGTAGCGTAGTCAGCCTATCTATCCAGTTCACCATCATCAATTTGGTCGTACAAGACGCACAATGTCCCCATCAGACTTCTCGTTCGAGTTTCGGGGGGATGAATCTAGTGTTCAATGTTCAGCCTTGAATGTCACAACCTCCCATTCCCGGAGAATCCAGTACACGAGCCCCACGCACCGAGTCGTTTGGAGCTTATATCGATTGCCGCAGTGATATTCACGTATGAAGAAACGCCTGGTGGAATGAGGCACTGGGCTGGAGGGGGATGTTTAAAGCGCTCGTGGATAACGGCAGTCAGGTCGGTTATTCTTCCTTTATCGGAACAAATGAAAACGAGGCGGAGGACGAAATCCATGTCGCTCAGGCGCTCTGCTGTTTGAACCCCAATCCTCAAGGCAAGGACGACCCTGCAGATTACCCTGCTTGTAGGAATGCCCGCTCTCGACAGACCTCTTGCAAATTCCAACTTCACGCTCGACGCCTCTGGAGTGGCCGGTTTCTTCGGGGGTGAAGAAGTTATTGCGGCGATAGTTGCTATCCACTTTTTCAAAGGACAGAGATGGCTGGGCTGGTATAACCTTCCAGGCAGCTACACGATCGCCAGGCGATTTGGTCAACTCGCCAACTCGCCTTTTTGGGATCGACTCTTTCCCGGACCGTATGAGCAACCAGAATCATCATTCGGGCTTGATGGAAAGCCCGGTCCCAAGTTCGTGGCATCCCTATCTGGGACAGTGATTTCTGAGACGGGCTACTTGGGACACCTGGCGATGGAGGGATGTAAACAGAGGGAGGTGGTTGTCATACCAGGAAGGACCACCCTCCCGGTTGAAGTGTCCCTACTCGATTTGCGAGATATCGAGCGTGTCGACATGAGTCTACGCCAAGGGGATCTTCGACGCGCACTACCCGCACTCATGCCCATGATCACCAGCTTTGTAACTTGCACCATGTGTGCACTTTATGATGACTGGTTCTGCTTCGCCATGATATTGCTGGGCATCCTTGCTGGTGGTGTTACCACATTCGTCATCGGCTCCGCGGAATTATCCATTCAGTCGGTGAGGCCGCCATTGGGAGTACCTCCGGGAGATGGGATGTTGATTGAAACGAGGACAGTGCTCGTGGTGAAAGGCGAAGAGCGACACGTGAATGTGATCACCAAAGGGAGATTCTCAATGAGGCTGGCTGGTTTCCCGAACCACAGTCGCATCGGAATATGTTCGTTGCTCCTAGTCGTCCAGTTTCTTCTTCAGCTCCTTCTCATCCCGCAAGGATCGCTTTTTGGCCAGATCATGTTCATTCTCTCTCTTTCCGTTTCGTGGGCATACGCCTATTTCCTGTCCACAATCCCAAAGGCGGAGATCCACAAAAGTTGGCTATTCAATTGCCTCGGAAACCCCAAGATACGAAAGTTCCAGCTTGGGTCAAGAACGACGATGACCGTTTTCGTCTGCCTGCTGCTTCGCGATGGGCATGATGGATCGACCTGGTGCCCCGACACAATTCTTCGCGACTTCATTCCAAATGACACTCGCGTTTGGCGGGCATGGAGGAATAAAGTGGCTCGACAGCTGAACGCCGACTATCACGACTCCTTATCCCATTTGGAACTGGATGAACATGACTTGGCAGACCTGGGAGAGATGGATACAAAACTCCTGCAGACTCTCCTCCACGACGCAACATCAGCGTTTATGGGCTACTTGTCGCATTTCGGGCGCTGAATGTGTTCAGCGTTTCACGTACTTCAATGGGACAAAGCGTGCGTGTACGCACTGGTCGTTTGGGTTCATGGGTACTCTCAATGACGGCCGACATTCTTGCTTATACTGAGATGTGTATGTAAAAGCCCCTCGGACACCGATTTCGAGACAATCTATTCCAAAGGGAGGGAACCTTGAATGCTTGCCGGATGGATGACGAAGTCCAAGGCCGAATCATGAACCGTGCCAAAGTTACATCAAACAAGTCCTCATGTCCCAAACGTTCCAAACGGCGTCATGCGTGGCTCAGTTCGCCGTGGTAGTCGGAAGTATGGATAGCATCCGTGCCACAGGAGAGTAGGGTCGCGTCCAACCTTTCACTCGAAAGTCAGGTCTCAAATGTCATCTGGTGACCTCGAAGGACATCAGCATTCGAAGGACGCTGCAAGCGCTCCAACCTTCGCGGAATGCGTTCGTTCAACGAGTGTTAATTTAAAATTAGACGCCGGGAGGAAGCTAATTCATACACACCTGAAACTAAACCAACGGCACAGATGACATGACCTAAGTTACCGTCAAAGTCCACGTTAGTATTAGCACGATACGCCCAACTGATACCTTCTTTTCACGCTTAAATGGGGCCAGGACGTACGAATTGAAAGAGGCAGCACGACCTGGCGTGGTCCAAACGCACGTCGTTCGCCTTCGATAAACAAGAGGATGAGTACGTACCACTCGAACCATTCCGCATTATGCGTGTTGAGTGTCAAGAACAGAGTTGTCACGTAGGCGTAGCCATCCAAGTGTATTCTGGATGACACCAGGAGGGATGACTCCCAAGACGCGAAGAAGAGAGCTGAGGGCAAGATTTGATCTCCTTTCAGACAAGTATGGATTCAGATCGGCTGTGCGACAGCGTTTCTGAACGCTTCTGAGAGAGACCGGTAGAGGTCAGGGGTGATGACCAAACCTCCTGCTCTTATCAGTGCTGTGCGAAGTTACATACCTATAAGAATGGTGGACCTTGGAGCCCAAGGTCACCACAATACTTCGTTCAAAAGAGCTCACCAACATGAAGTTCAAATCATTTTCGGTTCTCGTCGTTACCCTCCTTCCATTTCCTCGCAGGGAACCTCGTCATTGCGACTCCAATTGGTGGACTTGTTGCCCTAGCATGTAGGCCGGGATCACTGAGCATTGACCGTTTCTGGGTCGACTTATGTGACATTTGGTTGGCCGCCTTCTGCAGCGAAGATATCTAGCTTGACCCGAAATTTGACTATGGACGAAACCGCGTTGGCACCAAGTCGCGTCTAACGGGATTGTTTATGCATGTTAGTTTCGCAAGCTATTGGCCTCTTCAAGCTCTTGACCTCCTCGCATATTTGCTGTGCTTAATCCTAGTCATTCTTCGTCGGGGTCTGACTCGTGTTCAACATTCTGACTCCAACTGTCTCGCGAGTTTTCCAGTATATATGTCCGACCAAGACCCGTAGCGTCTTCCCCTTTAACGCGTATCTTCGCAGGTCGTCGTTCACGATGTCCCAATCCCATTTCAACGTGGAAGATTCCCAGCTTGTCGCGGACCTTCATAAGCTGTCAAAGAAATCCCACAAGCTAGTTCGTTCATCAACCTATGCCGCCCCATCGGACCCATCGGTCACGATTCGCAGTTGGAAGATGAATGAATTCAAATACTACGATGTACCATCGCCTTTCCCAACCTTGGCGAGAGGATTATTCACCAGAGAGCTACCTTCCGAGAATGAATCCGCTGAAACTCGATATCAGATTGTTGCACGTGGTTATGACAAGTTCTTCAACATCGGCGAGGTGCCTTGGACGGATGTGAGTGGGATGCAGTGGATATGTGAACTGACGACTGAACCCACTCTAGTGGTCGTGTTTGTCGATGCACACTGGACCAAAGTACACGTTATCCTTGAAATCAAATGGATGCATCATTTTCATCGCGCCCATCTCGCCCTCGAAGTTAATAGTGACATCCAAACATTCTCTGGGTCCAATGCAAGGCGTTCCAGAGACTCACGCAGAAGTCGGCCATAGATGGTTAAAAACTCACCTCTCCTCCAAGGGGAAAACAGAGGAAGAGCTTGCGGCGTGTCTCTGGGAGAAGAAGTGGACTGCCATTGCAGAAGTAGGTCGAGAACAGAAGCTATTACGAGCCGCACTGATAGCCCTTTACCCCCTTTTCCTCACGAAGCTTTGTGATGATAGTTTCGAAGAACATGTCTTGCCTTATTCCGCGGAGAGATCTGGATTGCATCTTCACGGCATCAACGAGACGTGCAAGGCATTCCACACCCTACCTACCGGGACCGTTGACAAGTTCGCCGAACAATGGGGGTTCTTGAAGACTCCGACTATTGTTTTGAACACTGTCTCCGAGGTGAAGTCGCTTACAGATGAAATCGCAGAGACAGGAAAATGGAACGGGGAAGCCGTGGAAGGTTTCGTCGTCCGCACGCACATCGTCGATCCAAAACCCGGTGCGACGTCCCGAGACAAACGCCCACCGTATCCTCCCGGGTCGTCGTTCTTCTTCAAGGTCAAATTCGACGAACCGTACATGATATATCGCGACTGGCGCGAAGTTACGAAAATACTATTATCCATCAAGGGCTCCCTGGACAGCGCAAACTTACCGAAATCGAAGTTAAAGCGGAAAGAGACACAGCTCTACGTGAAATGGGTTAAAAAGGAGATCAAAGCGAACCCTAGTGCATTCTCAGAATTCTCGAAAGGGAAGGGTATCATTGCCACCCGGGAGAGGTTCTTGAAATGGATGGGCACAGAACAGGGGACGAAAGATCTAGACGGCGAGGACAAATCGCAAAAGCAGGCAAAAGAGTTTGGGAAGACGATCATTGTCCCCGTTGCTATACCTGGATGCGGTACGGACACCACCTGTTTCACTGATCCCCTGATTTGACCCGTCCATTCCAGGCAAAACGGCCGTTTCAGTTGCGCTCGCGCATCTATTTAACTTCGGGCATACCCAGAGCGACGACGTGCATGCCAAGAAGGCTGCCCCTGTCTTCATTAAGAACGTCGTCGACCTTCTCAAAAATCATGATATCGTCATTGCGGACAAGTGAGTGGCGTGCGTATAGTGTCATTGGCGTCCGTTCAAGGTACACACTTTCACAGAAACAACCATCTGCGACAGCATCGAGGGGCCTTACGGGAAGCCGTTAGTGGACGTGTTCCACCCGTCCGTCTACTTGCCCTCCACTGGGATCTTGATCGACCTATGGCTACGATTCATCGGATATGCGGAGATAGGATCTTTGCACGGGGTGACCGCCATCAGACTCTTCGTGCTGACACCGAAGCGAAGTCTCACGAAGATATTATCTGGCAATTTCTGCGTAACACCGAGGAACTTGCGGACAATGAAGTGGATGCTAGCATTGAGATGGACATCGAGGAGGACCTGGAAAGAGCCGTGACCCGCGCTGTAGACGGATGTGTCAGGGAACTAGGCTTGCAAAAACCCAGTTCAAAACGTATCGCGGAGGCCGTCCAACTTGCAAAAGAATACGTGCCTAAAACGAAAAAGCCAGAGGATAAAAAGGCGAAGAAAGCTCAGAGTTCCCTGCGGTATTTCGCCATACTGGCCGAGATCGACGTCGAGGAAGCTATTGCAACTCGTATGGAGGCAGCCGAGGATGTTCCAGAAAATGGAAGAGCGTTTTGGAGCAAGCTGGTCAGTGATAAACGGGTCACTGACCGGCCGCACGTCACGATTGTGCACCAAAAGGCACTTCCCGCTGCCATGGACCTATGGGATCGCTGCGTTGCGCTTCACCAAATGCCGAAACCACCACTCTTCTCGTTCAACCTCGCGCACCTTGTTTGGAATGACAGAGTGATGGCGCTCACTGTAGAAGATTTCAACCTCGATACGGAAACCGACAGGGAAGCTGATGATGGACAACAGGGTCCTCAATTTGTTTCCCAGTTGTCCGAGGAAGTCAGAAACACTTTGCATATCACTGTGGGGACCGCGAACCAAGACATACCTCCTGTCGAAGCAAAGGCACTCGTGCAAGCGTGGCGACGTGGGACCCCTGGAATTGGATCGCTAGTTTTGGGTGGTTTGTCGGTGAAGGGCAGAATCAAGGGACTGATCTCATGATACCTCACGAACTCACATCACCTCCCTTTCACACCCGCATGTTTTTTTGATCGTATCAATAGGAAATCGACCTCATCTCCGCCACATCATTAAAGACAGCTGATCATGAATCATCATTTTGGCCCCACTCATCTCAAACAGTTTGCGCCTGTGTTTGCGATCGCCATCATCTTCAGGATGCTTCTGAATCCACCCATGATCATGGTCACATCACGCATGCACCCTCAGCTTCTAGTCTATCGACGGTCATCCGTCCCTGCTCGCCGTGGTATGTACCCCAGAACTGCATGGGTCTAGGACATCTATCTGCCCACACGGTGTTCTATCTCGTTCAGTGATCTTTACCATTCGAACGCTGGTAAGTACCGGTATATGTCTCCACTCCTAGGGCACACCCCCTTGCGGGAATTAAGACATGCGATGGATATGTTGCGAACGCAAATGGTCTTTCTCTCTCTCTCTTTTCAATCGATTCGTACGGCAACCACTCGACTGCAGCGTGCCCTCCGTTCCCCTCGAACCAGTTCATAACCAATTTGTAAGTCCTTCGCAGAACCTGAACCAAAGTTCTCTTTTCGTATTCCCAGTGGTCGAAATATCCACTCAATTGAACTACCAACAATAGCTCCAGTCTTCTTTGAGAAAAACACGAGGACTCGGGCCCTCCCTATTAAGGCCCTCCCTATTACCTACGTGGCACCGATTTACCATGCGAGACGAACGCTCGCCACTCTTCGTTGCAGATGCCTGGGGACACAGCAGACTCTGAACTCTGGTCCAGCTACTAAGTACTGGAACGACACGATAAACCGTTTACATATTGTAAGTGTTGGGTTGATTCACAGCATTCTTTCACCAGTGGAACTGGGGTCGATAGTCCAACCCTCCCTTCCCAGGCCGGTGAGGGGATGCTACCCAAGCCGAACAAGAGTCAACTTCGGTCCTATTTACTTGCTCCCAAGCCGTAAGTCGAGAACTTATTGGTAGCGAAACCGCCTGACTGCCTGACTTTCTCCGCTATACTTGGTTCCAGGACGGAATTTACCTTTCTTCCCATGTGCCTCCCTCCCCCCAATCCCCCTCCTTTAACGAAGAAGTTGAAGTCACCCAATAATATGAGTCGAATTTGCGAGCGTTGAGCGGACCAGCGATTTCAATTGTTTGACACCGCGGCTTGCCACTCGCCAATGTATCAGTACGTTGTATCCGTTGCTTTTATTTTTTTAAATGTAAATGAACGGACACGAAATCTTTCTGCTTCGGGCCCGTCGCACTCTCAACGCTGAGAGTCTTTTACCTCACGTTGCTACGGTGAAGTAAGTGAGCCATCACAGTGTCGTACACCCCCTCCCCATACTCTAGGTGATGACGGTACTGTTACGTTCAATAGTGTGTTCACCTCTTGCCAAGTCCCCCCCTTCTCTTATGATGCTGATCATTTGTTCACCATTGTGCCTGCAACGGAGAGGAACTGACTTCACATGAACTGATGCAACAGGAACGATCTGTGTTAAGATTTACGGCTCCGCTCTGCCAGAAGGCATGTTACAGAGGATCTGACAAGAGGCTCGAGGGGGTCGCTGTTAATGAAAATGCGGCTGTAAATGCTGTACCCACGGATGATGCTCCGCGATGACGTTTTCCTTGTACCTTGAGTGGTGACGCCTTAGCACGCCAAGCTGTATTTTGAGCATTCTGAAACGTCGAGCAGACCAAACAGGGTGTCCATTTCAACGGGTCCCAATGGAGCAATTGACCAGAGAACAAGACGAGTCCCAATTCGAAGCCTACCAAAAGCACTTGACCAAAGAGAACAAAAGTGCACATGTGATTTGCCCATACTCAGCGGGATGCCGTGAACGCGCGTTACTGACTTGATACCTGGGGTATGTCACTTTTGCGCCACCTGACATCGAACAGCAGTCCTTGAAAGGCGGGTCCCCAGCCTCTCCGTAAAAACTTTTGTCGCGGAGATGAAAGTTGAAGGGAAGCATGACACCGTGTCCTGTGGAGATGTCATGGGACCACGGCGCACGGACGGGAGAGAACCTGTTGTTCCGTGTGCCCTACGAACTCTGAAACATACCTCGTTCGCCGCGCTTTAGAGTTGAAGGGAGGGGTAGGCGTACTGATAACAACATAGAGCGAGCCTGAGCCCATCTCGCACAGCTAAGCTATGTACTATCAAGGATCTAAATCATTCCGGACCCATTGTGATGCACGATACATCACAATGGGTCCCAGATACGATGCGATACAGAGGAAGTGTAACGTGGCTCCCAAGAGATCGGTTGCGCATCGAGGTTGCATGAGAGACCGCAAGTTTCCAAGCACGGGAACGGGGACCAAGGTTTGTAAGTTTCCACGACGGTGAGTTTGGAAGGAGTTAAAGAAGGGTACTGGTGATCGAAGAGGTTACGCATCCGCAGCACAATATATAGTTCTTTTTATTGGGCGAGCGGCGAACTGCTGGCTTGGAAGCAGACATGGAAGGTGGTTGACTTGGAATTGTTGCTAGGCTTTTTTTGGGGCCCTTCGATAGCCTGACATGGGACGAGCCTGAATGCTACAAGCGCTACTCATCGGCACAAAAAAAGACCTTCTTGCTGATGTCGGACTAAGGAATAACATGTGCAGGGTAACTCCTTCCGCTTCTGCCTTCCCGTGAGGACTCACCTTAACCAACATTCTCATCGTAGAATGGGTAACCAAATATCCTGGTAGACATCGGATAAGGGATGCATCCACACGCACATGTGCTTGTACGAGAGTGCGAGTTTTTGGGTCACCATATGTGGAAGACCAGATGGAATTGGCCTTCACGTTATGGACATTGGCTAAGGTGGAGCGTCCGGTCCTTGGGGTGAGCTGTGGTCAAGCTGGGTTAACGCCCCGACGGAGAAGGTAAAGAGAAGGTGACTTGCATAAAGATTTCACACGACAGCAACGTCCTGGGCAATATCAACCTGACTCCTGTTCCATTTCTAATAGAGTTGGTGTCAAATCACAAGGACAGGTAAACACTGACCAAATCCTTCTGATTAAAGACCTTTACGACACGCTCGTTCGACCTGTTGCCCTCAGAACTTTCCGACGTGGCAGTCTTTGGGACTTTCCTGGGTCCTGAGCCCATCTTCATCAGGCTATCAACCCAATCCGTTCGACGTTCTCCCTGCCGAGGACAGCCGGACCCCGCAGGCCCCTCTATCCAATACGGATCTGTGTCCGAATCTGGTGTTCAGACGGCTCACTTGATCTGTCCATGTTGCATCATATGGTCAAAAGTATCCTGTCGGAACGTATCCCATCTCATATAAAGTCACGATGGAAAAAAGTTCCATGGTCATCTGCTCCCTTCCCCTCTTCCATTGACATCCTCTCTGAAGCCATATCTTCCTCCTCGCCGTCGTCATGAATGACCTCCCCATCGAGCTCATCGCCGCCGTGGTTCATAATGTCTCTGCGAAAGCCGACCTTCTATCCCTACGTGTCGTCAACTCGACGTGCCGTGACCTAGTCAATCCAAGCGCGTTTCGCAAATTGCACCTCCAGAACAGTGTCCAGAGTGCGCAGAATCTCCAGAGCATCCTCTCTTGCCCCACTCTGGCCTCTCACGTGCAAGAGGTTGTCTACGATCACCGTGATCATGCACAGTTTTGCCTCATCCCACAGACTGATCAAGGTAAGCTCGCCAGTGGTTCGATTGCCGGAACCGTAAAGCTTATTCTCAACGTAGATGTCTGCGACGAGTTGGAAATAGCAGAACTCGAAGAAGCTCTCACAGAAGCGTTCTGCTCGTTGCCTCTCTGCGTCAATCTTGGGAGCGTTACGCTCAACTTTTGGCCCTCCTTCCGCTCTCAGGCAGGGTGCGAAACCCACGAGACCCCTTTCTGGTTCACCAATCGCCAGATCACAATCCTTCACGCGATACACCACGCTATGAAATCCTCTCACATGCACTCGTTATCGCTTAACAACGTCCTGTTGATGTCATCAGCGTGTTACGATTTCGTATCGTCACTGGTCAACTCTCCCCTGTCTCATTTCTCCATGTCGGTTATCGCCAACTCGGAGCTTGGAGCCTGGTCTGGCTCTAAGACACTCAATGGCTCCCTTGCATCACTACTTCCTGTTTCAAACCCCAACCTAAAATCACTCGTGTTACGAAGTCCTCAGGGTCTTTATCACAGCCTTACAACTCAGCTCCACTCTTATGAGTATCCGTCACTCCAAGCGCTCATACTCGAAAATATCGTCTTTGATTATGCGCCCATAGACGATGGCATCGAGGAGTTCATCATTCGTCACAAGGCCACGTTACGACGCCTCGAACTCCGTTCCTGTTCCAGCTACGTACCAAATACGACAACCCCTGTCCGTAAATGGTCCACTATTTGGGAGAGATTGAGCGCCGAGCTGTCCTCCCTCGAGCAACTCGTCGTCGACAACAGCTCCCAGGGTTACGCCCTACTCGACACGTCGCGTGGTTACATTTCCCATCCCTCTTTCGGCGCGGGCGCCGCAGAATTAGTTGAAGAGGACCAACAAAGGTTTCAAGAACTTTATGAACGTGTGAACTCACGAATGGTATCCGCCGCGTCGTGAATCCATTCCTGGTCCCATCTCTCCACGTTCCATCCTTTTCCCTCTTCTCAATTTCCCATCTTTACGGCACCTACACTTGGTACTCACTTTCTTGACACGGACTGATACGCAGTTTCCATATGTATACCCGCCATCATACAACATGTTTCGTGTATGTTTAGCTCGTTGATTATTTTGAAATCGCAAGTCTGTTACCCATCACATCTTTGATTTCGAGAAGGGGTGGCCACGATGGCACGGCAAGGATATGCTGCGGAAAGGTTGTTATTGTCCTGCGGTGTTAGAGGTTACAAATTGATTCCGACACGAGCTAGCAATGACGCAAGGCGAGTTACGGCACCAAATCCTGGTTGAAACACACCGATTTTGCCCCGATAAGATATACAGCTCAGGCTCGACCCACCTTGGAACTACAGCGAGCACCCGCTTAGCAGGCGCCATCACGGAGATGACTCGTTCATGGGCTGCGCATCTTGAGAGTGTGAACAACATCCGCAAGTTGGCACCACAGTACGTTCTTCATAGAAGAAAAATAGAACGAAAAGGGAACGGGTTTATGAAAGCCGCCACCCCCACGCGTTTTTGTTCATAATCCAAAAAGCCCATTCTCGACGATCCGCATTCCGCAGTCCTTTACTCCATGGTAACCGGACTGCTCACTGGTCCGCGGCGCTGTCAACGGGAGAAAGCAAATACAGTACACATAATAGCCTAATAGCAAAAAAAAAAAAAACCCTGGAAGTGGAGTAAGCGCCAATAATAAGAGAATGCGCAGCAGCAGTAGCAGCGGCCAAGGGGATGGGTTCAATAGCGTACGTACTGACGGGATAGTCGTCCGCAGTAAGGAAGAGTACGATAGAACTTCCTATGGTATCGCAGTACTGCGCAACCTTCATCGAAAGAATATTGAATTTTAAGATAGCGGGTAAGCTGGGGGTTGGTTGCTGCTCCGATGCCCGCGCACATTTCATTGATTATTTGAAGGATTGAACCAATCGGGATACAATGATCTGCTTTTTTTTTGGAGGTGTGATCTCGAGCCTCGAGGAATGAGCGGTGCTGAATATTTTTGTGCGTCTATATTTTCTTTTACCGTGCAGCCGCCGCTGTCGCATTTGTGGAACGGGGGGACTGTCCAAAAAAAAAAAAAGAGCGTTCTGTCAAATAGATGTTTGGTGGGGATCTGAAGTCGGCGATCTTCTGTATGTCCGTTCAACTGTCCGCAGCGAGGGATGGAGGGACTTTGAATTGTAGTCCCCGCGGTATATTTTGAACTACCAACCGTCGAATCAGGAGGCGTGAACCTTGTAGACGGGTTCATTTGTAGTGCTTTTCTGTTCCCTAGTAAGTCATTCTTGCGACTCCCCTGACTTGATGGCGAATCTAAGGCCCTCTGAAACCATATTATATTACTGGGTCGAAAGGTCAGATCGTTACGAAAATATATTGTACAGGCAGATAGTACAACGTACCCAAAAAAAAAAACTATCAAAGTATCTGAAAAAACAGGGCAAACAACAGGAGAGGGGACTTCTCGACGGAAACCGCCTTCAGAAGCAGTACATCGGACGCCGAGGAGCCACCTGTGCACCTCCACGATAGAGTGCTCGAAAAGCGATACCACTTGGCCATCTGGGTGATCAAGTGGGAAAGATTTGGCGTTAGGTGCAACCTTTTCGGGTGCCACAGGATTTCGGAGGGCGCCGCGATCGGGCGGCGATCGGTCGAGTTGCCAGTGCTCTGCGGATGAAGATGAATCGTTTTTGTCAGAGTTTTTCAAGAACACGTAAGCACTTACTTTGCCCTACGATGATGACGAAGCTGCCATACAAGAGGGGCGTTAGCGATCAGGGCCTTTTGGCATAGCCAGGCTAGTGGGATCCAATGATTGATTGTCACAAGCCTCCCGCATCCCTGCAGGTTGGCATTCCTGAAGATTTTGCAGGAAGATCGCAGAGGGAAACCCACGTACCAGACGACGCCACCAATAGACCTTTGCCGGCCGGGACCATGGTGTACCGCGCACTGCTCGTTGCATGGAAAACTTGGAGGTTATTGTCCTTTTCAGGAAAGTTGGCGCCGTGAGAAATTTATGTTCAAAACACCCTTCAACTCGATACTTGTGTATCTCCTCAACACCCACCTGGAATTCATCAGTGACGACACCATTTGACTGGGATGAGTGAGGAGAACAAGATCCACATCCACCAATACCAGTAAAATGACACTGTCAAAAATCAATATTTCAGAAATTCAGGATTAGGTATGGCTTTTATCCCTGGAATACCAACTTTTTGAAACCTCACACAGCTATGTCCGGATATCATGGAATATATTCTCCATCTTTTTCTGGGTTGATTGATATCAATACCAATGAATTCTGCACAGGTGTTGATGAGATATGAGAGGGCCGAGGGGGAGGTTGTTTTTGATATTTTTTTCCATGGCGCCAACCTTTCTGAAAAGGACAATAATATACAAGGAGCAGACTGTGATACTCAGTATTGACATGCACAATATATGTGCTTGAGATTTGCTTGGAATGGCTTGGAATGCGTTACGATATGTAATTTTCCTCTATTTATTTTCTTTTTCTTTCTATTTATTCTAATTTATTAAGCCTTTAGTACCTAGTGCACCTACTTTCAAGACTTAGAAACATCTAAGTCTCTTTTCTAATCACATGACTTGACGCGTGCAACTGGCTCGCACGATACAAGGACTAGCCCCTATGCTTGCCTTTCACATATGCACGGATAATTCTAGATCCATGCCTCACCTTCTATGTATGTTTTCCATTTTCTAGCTATTTGATATTTAATAGCTGCCACACATCATGATATCCTCACTGATCTCATGTATGATCATGGCAGCATATGTTTACCTCCTGTCCATGATTCCACTTCCATTTTACATGTGTTTACCTCATGTTTTACTTCTCTTCCATTCTATGACTATGCTTGATGTATGCCTACTACATATGTTATTCATTCTATCGAGATCCGCTAGATACATGTATAAACACATGTGTAGTATATAAAGGGTGAATGCAGCAACCAGAGGATTCCTCATTGAATCCTCCTGAGTCTCTTCTCAGCCTCTTATCACTAAAGAGCAACCTCAGTAGACCACTCAGTATGCACTCATCACCATGTGAGCCACTGAATGTATCAGTGATGATTGTTGTCTGCCCAATCAAGGCTCTGGAAAAAGAAATAGTAGGCATTGAGTATTAGATCTATCACATCAGTCTGAACACTCATCGCAGGCAGAGAAAATAGGATGAGCAGATCTCTCAGCTATCACAATCAATGCTGACACTATGCAGGCCACGCAGAAAGTTGGGCACAACCTTTTCAGGGAAGTCCTATATAGCGTCTCAATTCTGCTCGTTTTTCCAGAGCAGCTAAAGTCAAAGAGTTTCAAGAGGCTCCTGAATGAAAGTGCTTTTGCAGATGGGTTAGTATGAGGACGGTAGATGAGACACACTTCATGAACATGTGAGGCCAAGGGTTTCAAAAGGATTTCAATAAGATTGGTGCAGTGAGGATGAGATTTCCTAGAAGGATTTCAATTGCTGCTGTCACAGCCACTCTGTAAACCAATGGTTCGACAGAACATGTTTGCAAGTTCGCCATGGCCGTCACTATATTATTTGTCACTCAAACTTTCAACCAGACATCAAACTTGTGTTTCAAACAATGAAGTCGGGTACAGGCAACCATCGTTTCCTGGAGCTTGATTAGGTCATGCAAAGCCCTAAATGCTGCCGTATGCTAATCTTCTGTTATACAATTGCATTCGAGTTCCAAGTCCTCGTCTATCTATGGAGCATACTTGGCGATGACATCACTAGAGTAAAATGGCTGCAGTTATTCAATGCCAACAATGACAAATCATACAATGACAAGACACTCACTTTATGGAAGGCCAATGATGTTACGGGGTATAGTTTTTCCTTATTTTTCTCTATTTTTCTCTTTCTTTTTATGGTCATGTGACTTATATCACGTGCTTATTTAACCATGTGACTGGATCACGTGACTCGGTCATGTGACTTGCTTCCATGCAACAAGGACATTTATATTTAGATATCACGTGACTAGGCCTAGACTAGCCTAGAACATTCTTATCTAGACTCACCTAGAACGGTCTGGACCATGACATCACCTGATGTCATATGGAACGTCGTGAAATGTTGTGGAACATTCCGATGATATCATTTGTTTGTTAGATACAAACACTGCACTAGTATATAAGAACGAATGCCAACGCCCAGAGACTCTAACTTGGTTCTCTTGGAGCTACCCGTCCACGAGTGATCCATAAGTCCTTTACCTCGCTTTTCATTGACAAGCCATTGTCAATGCTATCTCTAACATCGACCAAGCCTTCAAGTTAGGCTATAACTAATTTGTTTTCTTTGTCTTTGTTCTTGAAACAATCAGCGGCTTACATGGTGAAGTGCGTACTGAAATGAGTTATAATCAAAGTTGCTCTGAGTATAGAGGCTGAAAGGGTAATAACCAAGAGGATTCGATGGGAATCCCCTGGTCGCTGTATTGGTCCTTATATACTGTACAGGGGTTTGTCCATATTTACTCTAGATCTAACCGATGATATGAAAGGCATGAAGAATAGGCATGCATCAAGCATTGCCATGAAATGGAAAGGAAGTAAAACATGAGGGATACATATGTAGAATGGAAGAGAATCATAAACGGGAGGTAAACATGTGCTGCCACGATCATACATGAGATCGGTGAGGATCCCATGATGTGTGGTAGTTATTAAATATCAAATAACTGTGAAATGAGAAACATACGGTAAAGGTGAAGCATAAGGCTATGAAAGCCTGTGAGTCCGTGAAGATGTGACATAGGGGCTGTCCATGTCGCGTGCAAGCAAGTTGCACATATCATGTCACGTGATTAGGAAAAGACTTAGACGTTTCTAAGTCATTGAGTACAAGTGCGCTAGGCGCTAAAGAAAGAAAAATAGGAAAAATAGGGGGAAAAATACATATCGTAACAGTTCTAGTGCTCGATGTTGCGAAAGGCTCGGACCATCGCTTGTCTTATTAGAATCAAGCTATCCACTTTCCCGGTGGCACTACCCGTGTCTTTTGCCGTTTACATACATCATTACACTTCGCTGCACATTACTGCATCTTTATTTTGCCTTAGTCCCTGGCCGCTGAGGTTCAGAAAGGATGTTGTGGTGTCTAGGCCTCCGTCGACGGATTCTCTTGCGTGAGAACTAGGGTTACTTCTCTAGAGGTTAAATCCTCCGTCAAACCCCTTTGTTTTCATTTGGGCATCGTCCCGCATCCCCGTGAGGCGCATTTGTTGTAGTAAATTGAATTAGCAACCCTCCCTGTACGCAAGAGCGGTATTGTGCCCGTACAGTCTTAGGAGAGGTTTAGTTTTTAGTTTTATCATACTTAGTATTTTGGGGCTGTGCCAGGTTGGTTATTAACTGGACAGCGAAAGGGCAAAAAGGAAGAAAAGGTCCTGTCGAAGAAACATTTCAACGTGGCTCACACAATACGTCAGCGAGTTCTTGACATCCGGGCTTAAGCCGCAGCCCTTGAATTCCATCACCTCAACTGCGTTTTTACTTTTGCCCCTCAAATCAAATTTGAGGATCTAGAACCAGTCCCCGAGTGGCTCGTCTCTAAACAGGAACCACTCGATTTTCTAAATCGAATAAAGAAAGAAGAAGAGATCGAGGCGGATGTCGGAAATCAAATTTTTCACACTCCTACACCGCCCCCTCGATCTCCTACACCACCCCCTTGATCTCCTTCTCCGATTTCCCCTCCTCCAGCTCTACTCCGGCATACATCAAATCACCTTCGTTTCCCCGTATGTCGACACATACAAGAATATCTTTCTTCTCTTCGCTGTCCCCGTCAACAGGTGTCGTTAGCTAATCGCCCTTGAAACGCACCTTATTATCTTTACAACGAACCCGGTTATCTTTAAACGATGGCCAACCTGTAACAAGAAGTTGCCAATTTGCAAGCTCAGCTTGTCCAAGTCTCTGCAGCATTAACAACGCTGCAAAATCAACCATCGAATCTCAGCCGAAAGGTTGAGATATTTGCAGACCCAGGTTCTTTCGATGGGGACCGTAAAAACTTTTCTGTCTGGTGGATGAAGCTTGAAACATGGCTCACCGCCAATGCAGCAGTATTGACCACCAACTTTGATGGTTGTGTGGCAGTACTTTCCAGAATGAAGGGCCCAGTAGCAGGTCAGTTTGCCGAGGCCCTTATCTGCAAGTATACCGATCAAAACTCATGGCCAACACTTCACGTGTTGGGGGAGGAAATTAAGAAATATTTCCGACCCTTGGCCGATAAGAAATGGACTAAGAACCAGCTCGTTAATCTTAAACAAGGCAAGATGAGAACTGACGAGTTCGTCGTTTGGTTCCATTCTTTGGTTCTTCAGTCTGAGTGTTCTCACACTCATTCTATTTACCTTCTGGAACGGGCAACATGGCCCGATATTATCAAATACTGATCTCTTTGAATACCAGTTTGATAACAAAAGTTCCCAGGGGCATGCCTGGGTCAACAATGCGCAAAACTTCTCTTTCTCCAGCTGTAGAGGTAAAACATATGGAAACAGTGGAGGCGACGCAATGGACATTGGTGCCGCACAGAAGGGCAAACAGCTGGAGCATAAGAGGCTCCAAATGGACTGTTTCAAATGTGGCAAGTCAGGCCACTTTGCCTGACAGTGCAAGGCACCCAACTGTTGCTGCGGCTCGGACCACCACACTTCGGACTGGCACCAGATGTCGGCTACTTCTGGTCACCAGGTGCGACAAACTGAAAGCACGCCAGCTGATCACTGGCGTGGCATGGACTTTGAGGAAGCAAAAGCTTTCTTTTTCGACATGTACAACTCGGAGATGAAGGCACAGGGAAAAGCCTTCGGTCCTTGAATACGAGGACAGTTCGAGGTGCCACATCTCTGGCAGGCGGCAGACAGCACCCAAAAGCATCTGTCAGGAAGCCCGAGCCTGTAATTCAAACAGGGCAAAATAAATGTGTTAATGACAATGTTTCCTTTTCTTGTACTAATAGGTTTTCTTGTCTCGATGTTTTTGATAGTTCTGATATTTCTGAATTTCTTGACAGTACAATAGGTAGTTCTAAAAACATAAAACAATCTACAAAAGAAGAAAAAACAAAATCACAAAAAAATAGTTTAGTTTCTTTGTTCTCTGATTTCTTGGATACATATGTAGAAGGGGGGTCCTCCTTACGAGGCTCGGTGGTTCAACCCATGCTTAATTCCCCAAAACCCAAAATAACTTCTTCTATCAACTCCTTGTCCCCTGGAGATGATTTCCCTGAAAGGATTCTTACTAGATCAGTCTCTCTCAAAAAGGAACTCAGAGCCAACTCTATTTTTATCGATCGCCAATGGGCTAAGTGACAAGACCTCATGCTATGCAAGTTGCCTATACCTATTCCAGTCTTTAATGTTGATGGAACCAAGAACCAAGCGAGCGACATTACTCATGTTGCAGAAATTTGAGTGGATTACAAGGGTCATAAAGAAGTAGTTCAAGCCGAAATCAGTGATCTCAGCACTGCTGCTATAATCCTTGGATACACCTGGCTCGAGTATCATAATTCTAACATTAACTGACAAACTGGTGAAGTTAAATTAAATCGTTGCCCATGATCATGTTACGATTTATCTAATTGTGCTATGCGCCTTGCTTCGATGGAACTAGACGAAGAAATCGAAGCAATCTCAAAATGAAAAGGTCTTATCAGTGACCTTGAAACTGATAACATGTGGAAGAAGCTGAGAAGCACAGTCGTGCTAGAAGCACCTGTCAAAGAACTGGTTCCCAGCATCTACCATAAGAACTTTTACGAAACTTTCTCGAAGAAAGAATCCAAACGCATGTCGACATGCAAGCCGTGGGATCATGCAATCGAACTAAAAGAAGACTTCAAACTGAAGAAAGGGCGAATGATTCCTCTTTCAGCTCAGGAGCAAGATGAAGTCAAATCATTTATTGAAGATCAGCTCTCGAAGGGCTATATTAGATCGTCGAAATCACCTCAGACGTCACCTGTATTCTTCGTACCTAAGAAAGAAGGCACTAAGCAGATGGTTCAAGATTACCACTATCTGAATGAAGGAACAGTCAAAAATAATTACCCCTTGCCCCTGACTAGTCAACTGGTTGACAAGCTTAAGGGTGCAAGGTACTTTACAAAAATGGACCTCCGATGGGGATACAACAGTATACGTATCAAAGAAGGCGATGAATGAAAGGCAGCGTTCGTCTGTCATCTCAGTTCTTTCGAACCTCTCGTCATGTTCTTTGATCTCTATAATTCACTGGCTATGTTTCAGGCCATGATGAACGAGCTGTTTATGGATATGGACAATATCGTTGTTATCTATATGGACGATCTTTTAATTTATACAAAATCGAACAATATCGATGAGCATCATAAAGCTGTTGTACGAGTGCTCCAATGGCTCAAAGATAATGATTTATTTGTCAAGCCGGAGAAATGCTTCTTTGACAAGACAGAAGTAGAATTTCTTGGCATGACCGTGACTTGCAATGGCGTTCGCATGGATGAATCGAAAGTAAAAGCGATTGAGGAGTGGCCAGTACCACAAATAGTCAAACAAGTCCGTTCTTTCCTCAGTCTCACAAACTTTTACTGTCGCTTCATACTCGGTTATGCTGGAATTGCAAAACCTCTTACGGACTTAATACATAAAGATCTCCAGTGGAACTGGGGAGATAAAGAACAGCAAGCGTTTGAAATGCTTAAAGAACACTTTATGACAGCACTTATTTTGATATATCCAGATATTGATGCAGAGTTCTGCCTGGAAACCGATGCCTCAGATTTCACCACAGAGGCTGTCCTATCTATGAAATGAAGAATGGCGACCATGCGTCTTTAGTTCATACGCTCTCTCAGCTCAAGAGCGGAACTACTAGGTCGCAGATAAGGAAATGCTTGCCATTATCTCCATGTTAGAAACATGGCAGCATTATCTAGAAGATGCTCAGCACAAATTTGAAATTTGGTCCAACCACAAAAATTTGCAATATTTTATGAAATCCCAAGATCTAAATCGAAGACAAGCACGATGGTCCTTATATTTAACACAATTCAACTTTACCTTGGTCCACAAGGCAGGAACTTCCATGACGAAAGCTGATGCTTTATTTCAACATTGTGATCACTCCAATGGGGTTGAAGATGACAACAAGGGCGTCACTGTCATTCCTCTCAAAAAGATCAGGGCTCAACATATTGTTGTAGAAGCCAAAGAGTATTCAATTGTTGAACAAATCAAGGAACTATCTAAAGATCTAGATCTAGGGTCTAACTATAAGCTCCAGGATGGGCTTTATTATTGAGAAAGTCGTATTTATGTTCCTGGTGATGCCAAGCTTTGCCAAGACATTCTCACACTCCATCACGATAACCCTATCACTGGACATCCTGGTCAATCAAAGACACAGGAGTTGGTGGAACGTAATTATTACTGGCCTGGAATACACACACAGGTCAAGGACTATGTTTCACGTTGTGATTGATGCGCATGCATGAAAAGTTCTCACATTGCCCCAGCTAGCATGCTCCAACCAATGCCGATCCTATCTGGACCATGGGTTGATATCTTGGCAGATTTTATCACAGACTTACCTCTTTCGGATGGTTACGACACAATCCTAGTGGTTGTCGATCGTTTCTCCAAAGAAGCTATATTTATTCCCACCAACAAAATGATCATGGCTCTCAGAACGACCAAATTGTATTTGCAACACGTCTGGAAGCATCATGGTCTTCCCACAACTATCGTTTCTGACCGTGGTCCACAATTCGCATCTCAAGTTATGCACGAATTAGGCAAATTCTTAGGGATTGAGCTTAAGCTCTCCACTGCATTTCACCCGCAAATGGATGGGCAAACAGAACAGATGAACCAAGCGTTACAGGAATACATCCATCTTTTTGTTGCCGAAAAGCCATATGATTGGTCTGATTGGCTAGCACTGACGCAATTTTCATATAACAACAAGTGCCAGGACTCACTTGGTAGATCTCCATTTGAGGTTACTCGATCCTACAAACCAAGAATGGGTGTTGAACCACTTCAATCTAAGGTCCCTGCAGCTGAGGATCTCGCTACCAATATGGAGAAAACTCTCGAGCAGGCTCATAAAAACTTAGAGAAAGTGCAAGCCACTATGAAAAAGAAGGCCAATCGTCATAGATCACAGCCACCTCCTTATCAGATTGGCAATAAAGTGTGGTTGAGTACTTCTAATTTAAAGCTTCCTCGACCTTTGCGGAAGTTCACCGAACGATGGCTTGGTCCATATGACATTATGAAGCTGGTCGGCTCTAATGCCATTGAACTTTGTCTTCCTTCCACAATACGCATTCACCCAGTTGTGAATGTTAGCCGCATCAAGCCTTATAAGGAGTGCTTGCCCGATCAACCAGCACAACAACCTAGTCCGATACTAGTTACCGAAGAGGGTGATCAGGAATACGAGGTTGATTACATTGTTGACTCTCACTTGCGAGGTCGTCGCCTCGAATTCTTGGTACATTGGGTTGGTTATTCTGACGAGGAGTGTACTTGGGAGCCTGAGGCTAACCTGAGTAATGCTCGCAATGCTCTTCGCGATTTCTATCGTTGCCACCCTTCTACTCCCAGGAAATTGCGAATGGTTCAGTCGCAATTCGACTCTTTGTTTGTTCCCTGTGTTAATTATTGCTCTGTGGCTTCTGCTCCTTTTAATCACCTGGAAGTCGATTCCTAGAAGGGGGGTAGTGTTATGGGGTATAATTTTTCCTTATTTTTCTCTATTTTTCTCTTTCTTTTTGTGGTCACGTAACTTATATCACGTGCTTATTTAATCATGTGACTGGATCACGTGACTGATACAATCAGCGACTCACATGATGTTGGAGTGCGTACTGAGGTTAATCACAACTGAGGTTGCTCTTTAGCAGAGGGGCTGAAGGAGTAAAACCCAAGAGGATTTGATGGAGTCCTCTGGTCGCTGCATTGGTCCTTATATACTATACAGGTGTGTGTTCATGTTTACACTAGATCTAACCGATAATATGAAAGGCATGAAGAACAGGCATGCATCAAGCATTGCCATGGAATGGAAGGGAATCATAGCATGAGGAATACATGTGTAGAATGGAAGTAGAAGCATGAAATGAGGAGAACATGTGCTGCCACATTAATACGGTGTGTATGCCATGAGGTATGGCAGCTTATTAAATATGAAATAGCGGAAATGAGAAACATACGGTAAAGGTGAGGCATAAGGCTATGAAAGCCTGTGAGTCCGTGAAGATGTGACATAGGGGTAGTCCTTGCATCATACGATCTAGGGCATATGGACCAAGTCACGTGATAGAATAGAGACTTAGTTGTTCTAAGTCTTTGAAGAGTAAGTGCGCAAGATGCTAAAGGCTTAATAAATTAGAATAAATAGAAAGAAAAAGGAAATAAATAGAGGAAAAATGTGTATCGTAACAGTGACTAGGCCTAGACTACCCTAAAACATTCTTATCTAGACTCACCTAGAACGGTCTGGACCATGACATCACCTGACGTCATATGGAACATCGTGGAACATTCCGATGATATCATTTGTTTGTTAGATATAAACACTATACTAGTATATAAGAACGAATGCCAACGCCCAGAGACTCTAACTTGGTTCTCTTGGAGCTACCCATCCACGAGTGATCCATAAGTCTTTTACCTCACTTTTCATTGACAAGCCATTGTCAATGCTATCTCTAACATCGACCAAGCCTTCAAGTTAGGCTATAACTAATTTGTTTTCTCTGTCTTTGTTCTAGTGCTCAACGTTGCAAAAGGCTCAGACCATCGCTCGTCTCAAATGACCCAGATGTGCAAGTCATAGTTATGACAAGTATACTCTCTGTTGGTATTGATGCACCCACATTTGATGATGTCATTGTGTTCAGCAAGCCTTCAGGTTTTCTACAAGATTACGGGCATCTGCGTTTCATGAAATCCATTGCACCCCATGCATTCCTTTACGTGGCCATGACAGGTGCTAAGGAAGCTGCAGGAATGTTAGCACTTGACGAGCATGACAATCAAAAAAAAAAACAATGATGACAACATTGGAGCTATGCAGCTGTCAATGGCAAAGTTGATCATGGCTTTGTGCAAGGTAGCACAGTTAGATGAGCTCTATAGGAATATCCTCAATAAACCACCTTGTTGATGCTCGACATGCATGGAATATCTATGGCCTACATGAAAAGTCTCTTGTGACTGTAGTGGGTATCAGCCTAAATTGGAGCCCTATGGCACAGAGAAGCCAAAAGCCAGTGGATGAGGAAATAGTGATGGCACATGTAATCCACCAACCAAGCGCAAGTGGAGCAGGCTGACAAAGTGAATGCGAGCCCATGCTGTTGCTGAGCTTGTGAAATGGCAAAATGACACCTGGTGATACAATCAGCGGCTCACATGTTATCAGAGTGCATACTGAGGTTAATCACAACTGAGGTTGCTCTCTTAGTAGAGGGGCTGAAGGAGGAAAACCCAAGAGGATTGGATGGGAATCCCCTGGTCGCTGTATTGCATCTTATATACTCTATAACTATTTGTACATGTTATGTTTGGATCTATCGATAAAATGGAAAACATAAGGGACAGGCATGCATCAAGCATTGCCATGGAATGGAAGGGAATCATAGCATGAGGAATACATGTGTAAAATGGAAGGAGAAGCATAAAGTGAGGATAACATGTGCTGCCACGATCATATACGAGATTGGTGAGGACTCCATGATGTGTGGCAGCCTATTAAATATGAAATAGGGGAAATGGGAAACATACAGTAAAGATGAGGCATAAGGCTATGAAAGCCTATGAGTCCGTGAAGATGTGACATAGGGGCTAGGTCCATGTCGTGTGCAAACAAGTTGCACATATCATGTCACGTGACCAGTCACGTGATTGGGAAAGGACTTAGACGTTTCTAAGTCGTTGAGCATAAGCGCGCTAGGCGCTAAAGGCAGAAAAATAGAGAAAAATAGAGGAAAAATACATATCGTAACACCTGGCATGCTGCTGATCCTCGCACAGGACATTCCCATATGGTGTAGCAGTCTGACTCATCAACTAGCTGACATGCCGAGCACCGACATCATCTATTGTGTCCGAAACACTGCACTACGGTAACCACCCTGACATCAGTAGCAGACTATCATAAGGAAGAAACAACTATCTTCCTTTCTGTATGTTTGGTCTGCCTAGGAGAGACTAGCTACATCTTAAATTGGAGAATACTGGAAGTGCATTGCCACCTATATATGAGCACTGTGGTTGTTGTGGTTTGTGTGGTGAAACAGAGACAATGGAACATATACTTCTTGATTGCCCATCCTCTAACATATCTGTCCTAAATCTGGTTGATGGCAGAATACCTGTGGCGACTCCAAGAGACTTCCTGGCCTGCAATAACCACTGGCACAATAATGGGATGCACCATAACCAAAGTAATAGATGGATGGCATAATAACCCTAGGTGGATATGCCTCACAATCTTGCTCTCTGAGTCTGTACACCTGATCTGGAAAATCAGATGTGAATGTGCTATAAAAGGTGATAAACACACCATTGTGGAGACCCAGTACCACTGGATACACACAATTAACAAAGGACTGAAGTTTGACTGCTTGTCATCAAATGAACACAAATTTGACTATATAGCTGTCCGGAAAAAACTTGTATTACAGACATGGAGTAGGGTTCTCCTCCATGAAGACTGACTGCCAGACAACTAGTCTGGTCTATTAGGAGTTTTAGTGGGTAGCTCCCCAGCCCCCGGGCCGGAACTGTTGAGGTAAGCTACACTGCTTCAGGTGTGAAGCATAATAAATGGCATTTCTCTCCAGTGGCTCCTATGTTCCTAAATTCTTCCACAAGACTTTAACGGGCCCGAGGGGCTGACTTTGTCACTTGCCAATGGCTATATCGTTCCACCAAAAAAAAAAGTTCCTAATGGCATCCTCACCACTATTCATTTACAACCTGTTGTTATTGCAATCTGAATTTTAGGAGTTGAAACTATGACTTTTTGTCCACACCATCACAAAAATTGCAGAAATCTGATATTGCTGGATATATGCGGTAGCACAGGGCAGAACAAGAAAGAGTACAATCTTGTCATCTCTACAGATTCACTTCAATCTAAGAATACACCTGAGAGAGGAAAACTTTATGAAAAGTAGATACATGAAGACAGTATAATATCGAAAAGATAAGATCTCGACAATTCAAGATAACACAAGATTTATCCACAGCCTTGAAACTTGAAATTTGATCACACAATGCAGCACGAGTAGTTAACTTAGTCAAGCTTCTCTGAGCCATGTTGCAAGGTCCAATGAGTGTACTCAGAGGGTCGATTGCACAACTTGGCATCTGTTGTGGTGATTCAGACAACCTGAGTGTTGAGTCAGTCACAGGTGGATGAGTTAAGCAAAAGGCATACCGGGCATGGTCTCTCTCTGCAGACAACTTTCACCTAGGATAGATCGGAAGGTGACACAACAGTTTGCACATACATTATTATCCCATCGCTCACCACCACAGCCAGAAATGGAGCCGTAGGGGTTGTAGGTACCGTTGACACAATAGCATACGATAAGGGACTCGGGTGCTCAATACATATGCATAGTCTTCGAGGTGGATGGCGAAACCGAAGCAGTCCCAGATGGTTGCTCATGGCAAAGGTGCAAAAAGTTGTAGCCACAGGGTCTGAAGGTGGACGAGAGAGATCAACGGCCTCGTTCATACACTAAGTTCAAGTTCCCACGATACTGATCAATAATGGCCAAGTGGACTTGTGAAACTTGTCTCCTTATGTCCACCACCTACAGTTACTAGCCGCTCACCATCCCCATCACATTGTCATTGCCAATGCACAATGGTCTAGCTTCATATCTGGGTGCTCATTTTTGCAGGTCACATCCTAACCCCACACTCAGGCTGCCAATGGTTAGAGAAGTTGTGGACTCAAAAGGTGCATATATGCACATATAAGTATGTGTTAGCTATGCTGATCATCATGATGACAGTGGCAATATAGTTTCCATCATGTTGGAAGTTCTCTCAAGTACCTGTGAGCCTACATTTGTTTTGAAAACCAAGATTGTGGGACATTGCTAACATGCTACTCACTCGTTCACTACAGCCCTTTGGAACCGAGCATCTGAACATGATCGTTACAAGGTTAGTATATACTGCCCTCACTTGATGGCCTTAAAAATGCTATGTATGTCTCTCTACTAGGTAACTGATCTCAAAGTTGGTCCATCTGCATTCGTTGACACAAGGATTAGGGTTATCAATTCACTTCAAGCGTCATTCGAATGCGGTTGGCACATTTCTCTCTTTGTCATCTGGTTTGCTACCATTTTCCTGTCTTTATGCGTGATTATGAGATTATTGGTAACATTCCATGTATTATATTGATTGGTCATGACAATAATGCAAAGTCTGCTGTATCTAATTTATCTGCTCGAGAAGTCAATATCTTAGTATATCGTAGCTGTCGGGAACTGTCTCAATTGTCGACAACTGCCTGGAATCTGCTTTTTCGTCTGGAAATCAGAACATTAGGATGGCCATCTCCGGGTTGGCTCTTCGCGACCCATCCAACAGTCCCAAGCGCTACAATATATCCCGAGATTACCATGTCTGGTAATCTCTGGTCTCTGCGATTTTTGTGATGACAGGGAATGTCTTTTGTACTCGGTCGTCAACAATACTTGTGGCCATCCAAGTATTTAAGCTCCCTAGTACCACCTCAGCTCTGCACGTACAAGCTCCTCGACCCTTCGCTCAACCCTCGAGAATCACTCGTTAACATCTCGCTCACCTCATCCTTTGCACTTCCTACCATAGCATTGGTGGACCGCCCGTGGCTCTGGGTCCAGCTACCTCCATTGATAGCACAACGTAGGGGAATCTATGTCGTATTGTTGGTACCAAGCTCGACGTTTTAGCGCAAAAATACACGACGTCGGGTCTCGCAAGCCGCGAGTACGCTTGTAGTCTCCCGTAGACAGACCAAAGAGTCGAAGGACAGTCGTTCCTTCCCCACTGTGACTGCGGTCGTACAATACTAGGTTCGTCCTTTCCGCGGGATTTCTATTGGATCTTTTTTTTTTTTTTGATAGCTGACAGACAAACTCAGCTCAAGAGGGAGGCGCTTGGCTGATGAGAAGATTTTGCGCATGCAACCCGGGTGCGAGCAGGCGAGCATCACTTGATTTGCGAATGCTGGGAACATTGACAAGGACCCTGTGCGCGTGGTCAGTGGACGATCAATGACTTTACTACTTATGGCGGGACTTTCAGTTCAAGCAGTGTGTAGCGCTTAGAGGATAAGCGTCTAATCCTCTAAGCGTCTACAGCGGCTTGCTGTATAGGTGCATTTTGATATAACCAAGACTACGACCCGCCCACGTACCTTCATTTTGACACCTCTTTCCCCTCTATACCCAATTCTTCGTCTGTGATCCCAGGTCGAGCATCAACACATACAACGATGGCGATACTCCCTGATGCTGCTCAGAATGTAGTCGACCTTCTGCGTAGGCGAGAAAATCGTATTCGGGGCCGAATCAATGGTCACAACCCATATAATCCCGTGCTGTCTCACACTCTGCTGCATACCCTCGCCGGTGTATATTCACCTGTGTCGTTTCTTCCAGATAGCCAGCACTTCGTTGGTGGGTGCTCTGATGGTACAGTGAGGACATGGCGAGTTACTGATGGACGCGAGGTGGGGGTGGTCATGAAGCATGGAAGCCCAGTCAGGGCGGTTGCTGTGTCAGGAGATGGAAAAACGATCGCAAGTGGAGGTGGAGATGGGAAGGTGGTGTTCTGGAACACTGATACATGCAAGAAGCTGGTTCGGTCGCAGGGGAAACACTCGAATTGGGTGGTGTCGCTATCGTTTGCACCAGATTCGCAAAGAGTTGCGAGTGGGTCGTACGATGGATGGATCATCATTTGGAGCACTCTGACTGGTGAGCGCGTCACTGGGCCGCTTCGAGGACACAAGGGTTGGGTTCCCTCCCTTGCGTTCTCTCCAGCTGGAGACAAAATTGCAAGCTGCGACTCTTGGGGCAAAGTCCGAATTTGGGATAGCTCCTCGGGGGAAAGGGTCCCCCTGCTAATTCCTGCACGTGCCCTATCAGTGCGTTGGTCACCTGGCGGCAGCCAACTCATTTGCGCGACTTTTGATGGGACCGTCGCATTTGTCGACTTCTCGAATGGCGCTCTCCTCGCAACTTGTCGAGGTCATGAGGATGCAATTTACTCGATCGTGGTCTCCCGGTGTGGCACATGGCTTGCTTCTGCCTCATCCGATCGCACTGTTCGGCTGTGGGACACCTCCACCCACCAGCAACTCGCTTCCCTGGATCATCCCGACCAGGTAGAGAGTGTTTCCATCTCACCCAATGGCCGACATATTGCCAGTGTCGGTCATGGTTCCAAGGCATACATCTGGCGACGGCTAAATGTTGACCCCACCTTCCAGGAGGACGAGGATCCAGCGGTATCTCATCGCGTACGTAGTCTTCGTTGGTGCAATGAACTCACTTCAATTATTTTCCCCATAGGACACATCCAGCTCTCAGTCTGCACCTGTGAACGGGGATGTATGTGTCTGTGATAGGTTTCCCCCAACCATTTCTCATGCGTGACTCCCAATAGGATCCAGACCGGACTGCTTCAGTGGAGCATGCAGCGCCAGCACAGGCTCCAGAAAACGAGGACGACGATCTACAAGATTCAGGTAGTGTTAAGAGCAATCACACCAACAGGCGTGCATCTGGGAATAGCTGGTTGGATGTGAATTCGTCATCTCTCACGAGTTCACAATAGTTAACTCTTGGTCTTCCTTCGCAGAAGCCGGCAGTACTGCCATCCAGAGTCCCGTTCGAAGACGGGCAATATTCCCGATTTTTTAATGGAGAACTGTTGGCCCTTCCATCCGACGTCAGTTGATCTACCTTCTTTTCGCGTCCTCATCCACATCCTTTCATAGCTCAGCGACGACTGTCCCCCCAAGAGAAGAAAAAAAGAGAACAAGAGAAACACGTCAATATCTCTTCCAACAGTTCAAGAACTTGCGAGACGCAGTATTATCCCGCGATGGCCCTTCGGATGCGATGAGCGCTTCCCGACCGTCCTCCCCAAGACTGACGGACCGCGTCGGTCGCATACGCCGTCGTACATCACCCGTGCGCGAAAATGCTGGGCATCCAGCTGAGGCAGAGGCTCCGACCAGCAAGCAAAAGACCCGCAAGCTCAAACCCTCTCTTGTCTCTTACAGCCGTCTTCGATCGGTAAGTTTGTGAGCCAGGTGCCATGAATTGATCCAACGTGTTCTTCTTAGACATTAGCAGTCGCTTCCAACGATCCACGTGTCCAGCAAAAGAAATATTATTACACCAGGAGGAACGGCAGACTTGTTCCAATAGACCCTCCGGCTCCATCTACTACCCAGCATCAATGCCATCCACGAAACCCGTTTTCAAGGACGAGGCGTAGTACCGCCTCAGAGCAGGGGCAGAGTTCAAGCGCGACGCCAATTACTACTTCCATACAGGAACAGGCTCAAAGCACGGGACAACAGGCGTCGGGTGATTCCGATGTCGAGTTGTGTGCCTGTTGTGGATTTTTTCATTTCGCGAGGAAGCTTTGAGCCTTTGCTCTTGTTCTTCCAGTGCCTCTTACGACCTGGCCAGTGTCATGGGCAAGGGATAAGTCGCGCATGAGAGAAGGAGTCATTTCACTACTCATCTACCCTTTCATGCACTAAATAACTCGGGGGTCTTGAACTCTAATATGAGGGAATCCATTTGCGTTTATATATGTATTCCTACATGTGGGCTGCCGGCATTTACTGTAAACTAGCTGAATGAGTCAAGATAGCAATTATTCTATGGATGGCGGTAAAAAGATAAAACCTACACCCTCCCCAAAGAATTATACCACGCATTTCCGGGAAACCCTGGCGTCGAGGGAGCACCCTCGGAATTCACCTCTGGAAACGTCTGCATCAACCACACCGACGTCCCAAAAAGCTGCTGAGAGATCTCCAGCAGGTCCTCGAGGGTATCAACCATGTCTTTCATTACCTCGCGCTCAGCGAGAGAGTATAAAACAGAAAGAGTCACGGCAGTCTTGTTTTCTTGCAGGTGCGTCTCCATTTGAGAGACGAGGGCTTCGAGGGCTTGACGTGCAGAGGGAATAAATTGAGGAAGAGGCTGACGTGCTCGAAAGACGTGCTCAATCGCGAACAGCGAGATGCAGACGCATGATATCTGTCGGGCGAGGTAGTGTCAAAACAGGCGGATTATACGCTAGAAGCAAGATGTGACTGTACAAATTCGTGCCGCTCTTTGAGTGCGGACGTCGTGGTTTCCTTACGAGGGATGTTTTCTCTGATGTTTCTTAGCCCCGTCATGAGGTCGAGTATCTTTTGCAACTTGTGAACAACTTGGCGGTAGTGGCGCATCGGTTTCTGTGCAAAGAGAATCCTCGTTGACAGCGTAGGAACAGACAGAACGGCATCAAACGTACCGGAGCGAGGCTCAATTCATCGTTCATCGCCACCAGCAATGATCCACACCGGTAAATAGTGTCACGGATCCGGAACTCCAGCTTCAGCATTTTCCGTTTGTCAGACGGGGTGAGAACGTGTATGGTACGAAATAATAAACCCCTGCAGAACTCACTTGGTCAAATTTATTCGTCCACAGTGACGGAGGCGTACCGGTCAAGTTCGAGATAGAGCTGGTTGAGGAGCCCGAATGCGCGACTGATTTGATCTAGGAAGAGCACCTGCTAACCGCTCAGCTTTATACGTTCCGGATTGAAGAGTGCACCTACCCGACTGTGCAGAGGGAACACGAGGCTGTTTATAGTAAGCGCTGAGACAATTCCAATAGCAATACAGGCGGCTCGTATAATGGCCAGATCTAAGGCAACATTGTATGTCAGCTCAGCATGTTTGCACGTTCGATTGAAGCGTACCAAGCGTCGAGTAGCTGCTTTGAGGAGCGACGTATCCCCCCAGGGCTATAGGCGGCAAAGTAACGGAACTACATGAACGGCTCAGGAGAGGTCGATGCCAGAAGAGAAGTCATGGCTCACGCTACGACACCCAAGGACGGGACGTTGCTTTTGAGAATGAGCCACGAAACTGGGATATCGAACATCTTCCGTCGGATCAGTGGCAATTTCATTCCGACTGCTTGTAGACTCACCGTCACCATCACGACGAGCGCATACGGATTCTGGCCGCACACCAGCGAGGTCTGCAACGCAACGTGCTCGGATACAACGCTGTAGGATTGAATTAGCCACGACGTACAATATAGGCATAGATGGCACCCAGTATCGTGCCCAGCTAAAATGGATCGGATCGGTGCCAGAAAAAGCCTACAAGAATGGGGTGCTTACCAGTCGCAGGTAGCCAACGCGCCAAGTTGCGCCAGTGTTCGTCTCCAAAACCCAAACATAGCTTATGATCATCCACTGTCCATGAAACTCGGTAAACCAACGGAAGCCTGGACGACAACAAGTATTAACGACAGGTTCAGGTAATTGGTGACTGACGTGCCGCTTGAATCAGAAGGCAGAAAGGCAGGTATACTGAGGATAGCCATGCCAATGGCATTCTTCACCGCATGATGGACATGGCTTGAACGCTTCACATTGATGATGATTTTTGAGGCAGCCAACCGAACTCGAAGGGTCCATCGGTGATTCCATTTGCGAGTGAAGAACCGGTGCCCGAATCGGGTCAAAATGAAGGGTGTGTACTTTGAGGTCGGTGGCGGCCTCGGCAAATTAGTGGTATGTGAACCCTTCTCCCTGGCCACAGCTATACTTGGCTCTTCGAAGGATGCCATATCCTGGGTGAGTTGGTCATCAGGAAGCGTGGGTGTTGGTTCCGATGGCTCCTGTAACACGGGCGTGCTGTATTCGTCTATTAAAAACGTACGGGGAGCGACATCTAGCCATTGAAGAGACAGTCGCGGAAACCACAAGCGGTGATCTGACGCGTCATACCGAGCAGCAATCCTTTGAGAGATTTGGAGGACGTGATTGGTATCATATGCCATCTGATTGACGTGAACCTCAACACGCATAGTACGAACAACCGCATATTTGCACACCTGCAGCAAGGACGTTGCAAACAGACATTGGCGGTGCAGCTCTGGAGGTAGTGTGGTCCCGTTTTCACTCGCCCGATGTATCACCCCACGCAGATTTTCTTGGACTTTATGCCAAGCGACGTTGAGGTTAATGGCGGCGGATACCACTGCATTTCGTTCTTCAGTGAGGGGTAAGCGACGAAAAGACATGTGCGTGTAGGCTGTCAAAACGAGCTTGTCTACCGCCTCGAGCGATGTCAAGATGACTCTTCCGAGCTCGACCGCAGATGTCTGGAAAGGTGAGCAGTGGGCATCCTTGGATGCAGGCACTCCCGAGGTGTCCCGAGGGTACATTCCCCAGTATATTTCTCTCCTGAGATGCTCGATGACGCGAAGAAGAGGCTCGAGAAGGCTCACTAGCATTGACATGTAAGATCATGTAAGTTGTTCATTTAGGATGATCGCATTGCATATTGTAGACCTCACCATCAACGCGCCCCATTCGTAGCTCGAATGCAGTCTGAGAGTACAACTGGTTCAAGGACACGGACCTGCGAATAAGATCCGCGTGCAGGTGTTGGAGTTCGTTCGTCTGTTGCGCCGAGATGCGTGTAAACGTGCCGCCCATTGAGATGGACAGACATTTGTGAAGATCTCGGAGCGTAGCGGAGACCTCGTCGATCAGACGCGTAGAAGACCAATGCAAGACTACTATGCTCAAAATCAAGCAAACAGCAGCGGAGGTGAGGGTGATCCATAGAAAATTCCCCGCGTCAGGGAGGACTCTCTGTAAGGACAACTAAGCGTTGCGTGCAATGATGATCCAAGCGATAGAAAATTTACGGATGGCACACCAAGGTTTTCAGTAAGAATCCACACCGACACGAAACATGATATACGAGCAGATAGATGAAGTCGAGGGAGACGGCTCTTTACCCAGCCAGCTGTTGAACAGCGTTGTAGTAAAGGCAGCAAGAGTAAGACTGGACTTTACCGATGAATGCAATGGACGTTAGGGATAGCCAGGGGATAAGACAAAATGTGGGCGATCCTTGGGAGGGTAAGGTGGTCAAGTACTTTGCGAGGGTGGATATGCCGATACCAGCCAATGCACTGGTGATATTCAAGACGGTGACCTCGATCTGTTGTGTTAGGTCTCCTTGAACAGAAAACACAAGGTCTTTTAGGCTAAGCACAAGGAAAGCAGAGGGTCCGCCCAGACGAGAAAACGGACGGACGACAACCAGCAAAACGCACGACAGAGTGGACAGAATGCGCGCCATCGCGCGACGGGACGTATGCGTAGAGCATAAAGTCGTCAAGTCGTAAAAGGAGAACATTATAAGTTGAGTTGTGCATATGTGCAAGTTTTCACGATATTGAGCTTCAATGACGCTGTAGACTCGTGGAGCCTGATGAAATAAATGTACCCACCAGCGATGAAGCCTATCGAAAACGTACTGCGCTGGCGGCTTCAGCAAGTGTCTCGAGGGATATTCGCTACACTGCGTTGTCTGCGTGCTTTGCTAACCTTTCTAAAACGTCGAGCAAGCTGCCACCAGCATCCAGGACTAAATGAAGCGTCCGAAACACCCACCCAGCAATCAAAGGCGACCAATAAGACCAACGACCAACCCCAGCTCACACGAGTCCTACTCCCATCGTCATGTCCTTCACCTCGTCATGTTGGCTCAACGTCTTCGGGAGCAGCGACTCCCAGTCGAACGTCAACGCAGTCGGTGAGGCCCACGACACCATCGCCAGCACGCAATTCCCATACCAGCGGGTACATTAACACCACCGGGTCCAGCTATATCACTGCTCCGCTTTCGAGGCCTTTCGCCGTCGTACCAGATTTCATGAGAAGAAACGAGCTACGAGTACCCGTGTATGATGTTACAGTTGTGCTGCTGCGCGTGCTGATTTTTCATGTTGTGGGGTTTTCTATTGTACAGCCAGCGACTCAGTAACGAGACGACCATCGCTCCTGGCAAATTACATTATTCAGAGTACGAATCTCACGGAGCGTTGTAAGCCTGATTGACTAGGCTCTTGCTCAGGACGGCGCCAGACGGATGGCAGCGAATTGTGCATCCCGAGGGTGCGCGGTATTTCTACAACACAAGAATGGTAAGCTGATCTTCGGTCAACAAAACCGCTGATGCTATCTTCCATTAGTGCGTCTTCGCTGACGTGGACTTGAACGACGCTCGGGACCTCGCAGACATCGAAGCTTACGTGGGTGTTCTAAGAAAAGAAGAACGTCGAATAATACCCCACTTGGGTCATGAAACCCAGCTCGTGATACAGCGTGTTGATTTGGAAGAGAGCAGCGAGCGCGTCTGGTGCTATTACTTTGTTCACCACGATACATGCACCTTGTTCTGGGTGACTCCTTTTGAAGCTCATGGGCTATTTGGGAATCTGGAAGGTGTCGTCGCAGATAGTCACATTGGTGAGTGATTCACCCTTTTGAAAAATAACACTGATGTGTATGCGACAGGATATGCCATAGAGGAACAGTACTGGTGCGTCAATCTTGTAATTCAACCCGTGGGATCGATACAATATTAACCTTCAGGGCGCATTGTGAACGCTACCCCAGTTGCCTGCCATTGGCGAAGGAGCTCGTCAACGAAGTCTGGGGAACAATAGCTCAAGCTAGTGTATGTACGACCCATCCTTATTTTCTGGGATTCATGCATTGCGACACGATTAGACTGTATTACATCTGAATCACCGCTCGCACCCCTAAGTGAAGACGAGCCCGGAAGAATGCTAAGTCTCGTACCATACCTTCAAGGTTGGCAAGATTCACCTTGGATTACCAGCGTTCTTCTAACACCATGTGACCAGCTAGAGTTGGGCAGACAGATGATTATGCAATGTGGGTTGCATGTAAGCCCTCCGTCTACGTTTTGTTTGTCTGAAGGTCAATCTCTTCATTTGCAGCACGGGTCATGCGCATTTTTGGTCAGCGCGTTTTTACGGTCCTGCGTGCCCTTTCTGACGTCTCACAGCATATTCCAAGTTTTACAACTTCCATGGACAGCCTGGAGGACGACACGGAGGCCGACCAGTCTGTTTATTTGAAGCACACCCCCAATCTAGAGGGGACATCCCTACTTTTGATGCCCCTGGATCTCCTATTATTCGGTGCACCATCTGCACATGTTCAAAAGCTGAGATGAATTTGGGTAGATCAGATGATCAACTACTCGCGCTGGCAGCGCTTCAAAGATTCGTTAGCCAGTGAAAGGGCCGGATTCACGATATACGTGTGTGTCTATCTTCAATTTCTCAGTATTGAATTGACCGCTTTCATCTACCTCAGTCAACTGTGATGTTGGCGGTGGACATCAGCTTCCTTGCCATTCCCGGTATTAATCAGGGCAGTATTGAATCGCAATCGGTCGCAACGATCGCGATATACATGTCCATCCTGAGTATCGTAGGCTCTCTTGTGTCATCCGTGCTTCTCGCCATACAGAGCGACGCTCAAGAGGATTCGGCCGTTGGCACAGTACATCGTCAAATGTTCTCACCGCCATGATTTATTCTTACAGCATCTCGAGGCATCCTTCATGAAGCGCATGACGTGCTAGGGAGTGGGTGTCAATACTCTCGGCGTCATGTTCAGCTTACCATTTGCACTCCTTATCTGGGCGTAAGTCCACATCGACCTTTTTCATGTATGCAGTTCTTATCACGTCCATTTGTCTTTTAGAATGATTTTCTTTGTGACGGGGTTTATGTATGTCATCTTTCATACTACTAACCATGTTACACTAGCCATCATGATCCCTGGAGCACTGATTCTTGTCATCTTGACATTGCTGCCGGTGTGGTGGGGAAGAGACTATGACACTTGGTGGAGATATTTGAAAAGCATGCTATAGCACAGTGGATGATTATTCTGCAAGGGTCTGATGTATATTGAATGGAGATTGAAATATTGATCACAAACATTTGCAGATGCTGCTCTGATAAGACTCTGATGTGATAATAGTAATATATAGAACTGAATACTCTGAGTTCTGCAAAGATTGTTTCTTATATATATACCACAGTTGATCCACCTCTGGGACTTTACAAGATTTGAGATTCAAAATCATTTTTTACGCTGGGTTGTCTTCTTTCCAGATTTTTAGAACTCTTCTGATGTGTCTCTGTTGTTGAGTAATAATTCAAAGTTGTTAGCTACATGTGCAATGACTTTGAGAGTACTTACTCTGCTTTTGATTACTAGTAGCACTGTTGGATGTACTATGTATGAGACGAAAGTATCACTTAGCACTGAAGGTGCTTCTCTTTTCTTTTATCTTATCTTATCGGGTTAGCGCTTATCTTATCGGTGAACATCAATCTTATCTTTCTTATCGGTGGCTGGGTAGTCTAGAACCGATCTAGACTTACGACCTAGGGTTATGGGCCTAGAATTATACCTTTATAGGCAGGGTTGTACTTATATAGTATCTAGCTCGCTCACCTCAGAGGGGCATGGATCATGGTCCGTGCATGGTCTCTAGAGTATATAAGTAGCTACGATTCCCTCCTGTATTCCTTAGTTCAATATATTCGTGGTTCCACCTAGCAAGCCCTGGCCTTAGCTGCTATAGAGGGTGGTGGGACTTAATGGGTCTTGCAGACTCCATGTCGGGCTACGACAGTGCCCAGTCTCTTATCTTTTAGTTGGTTTGTTTTTTTGTTATGTTCCGCTCGACGTGTAACAATGTAACATGAAATGCTGCAAGTTTATAGACATAATTAGCTCCCACATGGAAGTAGATGTTACAGGACCAGTAGTATTGTTGGCAGAATGCTGCCATTCTGCCAGTAGCAATTACCACCTTGGCAATTGCCAGCAGTAGGTCAAGGGCCATGGCAGATCATGGCAGAACTATAGCAGAGTAGCAGAAGTATACAGTAGCATACGGAATGAATACAAGAGCTGAAACATAGCAAACTGGCAGCCTGGTGTCACTCACAAGCCCTGATATTTTTTACACTTGGAATTTACCTCAACATGAGTTCCACTTCAAAAAATCCTTCAGGAAGACCCCCAATGAAAATCGTTACTGATCATTTCAAACAGATCGAGAAGGTTGATAACAAGTCAAATAGACGGTATTTTGAATGTAAATACTGCGGACCTGATGGCAGTGCTGCTCATATTGAAAATCAAGACAACAAGACCCTAAAGCATATAGTAATTGACTACCCTGAAGCCCTGCAAGCTGTCCACAACACCGTTCATGCTTATCTAGTCTCAAAAACCATCGGACTTTTGTCAGATTCCATTCCTGACAATATCTTGACAACTGATAAGGGAGGCACCTAGTTCGTTAAAGCCTCCAAGTATGTCAATGGGACATTGATGGGATATGCAGATGTTCCCCTTACAAACATGCAACAAGAGCATGTGAACATCAAGCTATTTCGGCAAGTGTTGAGCTTGACACTTTACTGTGAAGATTATCCACTTACTTTGGTTCAGATTTATTGTTCATGCCAATATTCCACTCTCAGCAGCAGAAAATTGGTTTTTTTGTCACTTCGTGGATGAAATCCATCCATCATATAATGTTCCATCACGCTATGTTCTTTCGCACTCCATCATGGATGTCAAGCTATACAGAGTACAGCTTGAAGAGATTGCCCACCTGAAGGATAGGCAAAGACTTACTTTTCTCATTGATAGATGAAAGGACATGCTGAATTGCAGTCTGTATGGTGCTTTGGCAGCCGAAGTCAACCAGTACCCAGTTGTACTAAGCCTCAAGGACATGACTGAATGATGAGAGTCAGCCAGCAAACTTCTTGAGGTGTCAGAAAATGCCTTGAAAACCATAGAGGTTGAGGATGCAAAGAACTTTATTGCAATAACGACTGATAATCCCACTGTAATACAAGCCTTTCAAAGGAAGTTCAAGGAAAAATTCTATTGGGTGCTCATAAGTATCTGTCTTGAAATAGAAGAAGCTTGCTTATTTCCATCTAGACATTTCCGTGCTTCCTCCATGGACTTAATACAATTATTGGTGAGATCTGTTTGTATCCATAGATGAAATGGAATGTTACAAAAGCAACCCGAGTCATCACGTTTTTCAATGGATTACACTATTGGGGTGGTGAGATGAAAGTACCACTAGCGCTCACGGCGCTTCTCGTTGGCGCTCACTAGCGTCTAACTTTCTTTTATTTTCTTTTATCTTATCTTATCGGATGGCGCTCATCTTATCTCATCTTATCTGTGGCTAGGTAGTCTAGAACCGATCTAGACTTACGATCTCGACCTTGGAGGTCTAGGGTTATACCTTACTAGGCAGGGACTGACTTATATAGTACTTAGTATGCTCACCTCAGAGGGGCACGGATCATGGTCCGTGCGCATTATCTAGGGTATATAAGTAGCTACGTCTCAGCCTGTATTTCCTTAGTTCAATATATTCGTGGTTCCACAGTAAAACCCTTGGGCTTGTTCCTATAGAAGGGCGTGGGACTTAACGGGTCTTGCGGACTCCGTGTCGGACTACAATAGTGCCCAGTCTCTTATCTTTTAGTGGTTTGTTTTCTTTGTTCTGTTCCACTCGACGCGTAACAGGTGGTCAGCTGAAGGAGGAAGCTCAAAAGCAGAAGATCACACGTACCTTGAAGTAAAACTGCAAGTCTTGCTGGTATACAGTGATCCTACAGGCCATCAGTGTAAAGGAGCACAGGTGTGATGGTTCTCATTTATAGCATAGCATCGTGCTAATAAATATTACTAAAAGGCAGCCACTCATGATGATATACATTCGACCTGACGCTAAAAAGAAAACAGATGGTCTTTTGCCTGTCGGATCAGATGTGACCAATATTGTCATACATGACGTGGATTTCTGGCCAGCAATAGACCAGCTTATCAAGACTGTAAAACCTTTGATTGATACAATCAGCAATTGCAAGACTCAAGAAGCGTCACTTGCTTCATATATGCTTGAACTAATCTGATGTGTAAAACAGATGTCTCACCTTACCCTTGACACCAGTGACAACAGTGGTTTCTGGATGCATGCAAAACAAGTATTTAATCGATGATTCCATGTAATGAACACTGATCATCATTCTCTTGTGTTATTTTTACACCCAATATGTCGAAAACTCATAATTTCACAAGCTACAAATGATCACAACTTCCAGTTTATGGTTGCTACTGCGTTGTCGATCACTAAGCAATGGAGATGGAGTGAAGTGAAGGCAAAGGCTCTTATTTACAATCTGAAGGAGTACCAGAAGTGCACTGGTGTGTTTGCTGGTGATCAAGTAGATGCTCTCGACTGATGGGAATGTCTCCCCATTATCGTCAAGCAGTGTCTGCTCAAGGCATTAGCTGTCATTCTTCACTCTATCATCCCTTATGCTGCCAATGTTGAGAGATATTTCTCTGGTCTCCGTGGCACTCAGTCCGCCAAATGCTATAATCTTACAGTCGAGACATTCAAAGTACTCAGCAAGTTGTACTCTGCTTATGCTCATCACCTGTACAAAATGGATCATGTGGCAGGAAAATCAACCCATCAAAAGCATGCACACATGCACATGCAACTGTACATAGGGATTGATATCGAGCTCGTAGACGAATTGGTGAAAACTTTCACCTAGTCCCCATCTTTGGTCGCTGAGCATGGAGAGGATGATCTTGCAGGCCCTGAGGCGATTATAGATGATGAGTTGACAGTGGTTTTCGACATGATCAATTGCAAGGGAGCTGCGATGGTATGTGACATTGATCCGGACCTTGACATTAATGGAAATGAGGTTCTTGAGGGTCAAGTGTACTCTTGGGATGAGCTGGAGGCTGTCAACAAGGGTACGAAGCCAACTAACTTCATAGAGGATATCTCTATTGCTGATAATGCAGTTGATGCGGAGAGCCATTGGGATGTGAGGGAGGTTCTGTCATTGAAGGGTATTACATCCTTGCTGTAGCATGTGCTGTCGTTCTATAACTCGAATAGACATTGATTTTCACATAAAATAATTCTGCCATGATCTGTCATTCTGTCATTCTGCTGGCAGACTTGACACTGAAACAATTCTGCCTACAGCACTAAGGACTAGACATACAAGTCATCTATTAAGCAAATTAGATTGCTAGTAGGACTAGAAGAGACTATCCAGACCATCTCTTACTGACAAGTACTTTATAATATTGTTCTTCTTGCTTAGTATAATCTTGGTTACATTCAGTAGACTTCATGGTGGTTTAGGCTATCTGGAGGTTTGAGAAATTAAGTGCTGAAACTTGTGTAATACATGCATACATCCTTTGAATCAATATAACCATTATTGATCTTGATGCTGATATTTCCACAAAAGAACTTTTTTGTGATTTCTGATTTATGCACTCATCTATTGTTCATGATTGCCTGTTGAGCACACATCTATACCATAAGCACAGTGGACAAGCTCTAACTCACCTAGTTGATGAGACAATGAACTGAGATGATAGCAGTTTAAAGGAAAGAGAGATCTATTGAAAGGTTCTCAGAGTGAATCCTTATATATAGCTGAAGTGAGTCTTCAAGCTCCACTTCAATATACTATTTACTATTATTTATACTTGTTATATGTTGAGCAGAATAAAATGGAAAGACAAATCAACTAATAAGTAGTTGACCACTGACATAGGCCAACATGAAATCTGCTAGACTGAGACAAGCGGTGGCACTAGGCTCTTGCAATGTCGAACACAGGAACTAAGACAGAGAAAACAGATCAGTTATAGTCTGACCTGAAGACTTGGACGAGTTAACAAGAAGAGCGTCGAGTGAAACTCTTCAATGACGAGTGAGTTAGTGGGGAAAGACTTAGGCACGCTCGTAGACGGGTAGTCCCAAGAGAACAAAGCTAGGGTCTCTGGACAATGGCATTCAAGTATATATACAGTTACAATGTTTGTATCAGACAAATAATTAGTAAGGAGGAATGTTCCACAACATTCTGCGATATTCCATATGATGTCATGATGATGTCATGGTCCAGACCGTTCTAGATAAGTCTAGGTATAGAATGTTCTAGGCAAGTCTAGGCCTAGTCACATGATATCTAAATATAAGTCCTTGCCACACATGAGCACAGTCACATGATTGAGTCATGTGCTCTGGTCACATGATTGAGTCATGTGCTCTGGTCACATGATTGAGTCATGTGCTCTGGTCACATGATTGAGTCATGTGCTCTGGTCACATGATTGAGTCATGTGCTCTGGTCACATGATTGAGTCATGTGCTCTGGTCACATGATTGAGTCATGTGCTCTGGTCACATGATTGAGTCATGTGCTCTGGTCACATGATTGAGTCATGTGCTCTGGTCACATGATTGAGTCATGTGCTCTGGTCACATGATTGAGTCATGTGCTCTGGTCACATGATTGAGTCATGTGCTCTGGTCACATGATTGAGTCATGTGCTCTGGTCACATGATTGAGTCATGTGCTCTGGTCACATGATTGAGTCATGTGCTCTGGTCACATGATTATATAAGCATGTGATACAAGTCACATGACCACAAAAGAGAGAGAAAAATAAAGGAAAAATTATACCCCATAACATAGACTCATTAAGTCCTACCACCTTCTATAGCAACTAAGGCTAGGGTTTTACTGGTAAAACCATGAATACGATCAGGCAGTTGATCATAGAAAAAGAGGTTTGAAAAAAGTTCAATCTCTAACACAATGGCCACAGTTAAAGCCAAACTTTCTGTGCATTTCTCAAACATGAACAATCACTAAAAGTTGGAAACTTGTAGGCATCCGAACTGGCTCTAAAGCCAAGGCTATGACTTTTGGTTGACTTGGCTCACTTACATAATCCAGTTGGCGTCAAGTCGGCAAAAGCCGGCTCTCAGCTAGCCGAGCTGCAGCAACACTAGGGCCCACCTTGCACCCTATGTCATGTTGTCCTACGTGGTGATTCTGTTGCACTTTGAAAAGAACAATAGTCGGCTGTCAAAAATCAAAACAGCTGCCACTGTGGCGTCGTTGTGTGGCGGAGAAGCTTACTGTTAAAAGCGAATGGAAGGCAAGTACCGTCATACTGATTTCTTCACCACTCGCCATGACCTCCAGACGTACACGCCAGCGCCCGGGCCCGAAATTCGCGGATGACCCAGAAGTAAAGCGTGCCATAGAACAGATCGCTGAGTGTTACATCCAGCACGAGGTTGTGTCTTCCCAAATACGGCGCCACGTCAGTCAGGCAGCACTGGAAGACGCTTATCATGCCGCGTCCGTCGAATGGAAACAGGGCGACTATCCAAACGCGTTTCCAATGGGAGACTTGGATGCCCAAGCAAAATTCTTAGAGAACTGTCGAGCGTTGATGCAGTCGAATCCTACTACCACTAAGGAGTATAGTGTCCTACACGATATCAAATTCCATGCTAACTATCAACTCTTCCTTAACAGTCGTTTGTTGGTCACGTTCGCTTGCCACGCAAGGCGCGTAGGCCTTACCATGCAGACAGATTCTCACCCTGCACACCGCTATATCATGGTGGAAGTAAATAAACGTGTGTGAGTCTATCAACATAGTCGGAACTAACAACAACATCTAATGGTCTCTTAGATTGAAGGATATACCCAAGTTATGCGCTCAAGCAAATCAACCCGTTCAGCCTATGCCATCTGAACTCCCGCTACAGGTTGCAAACGCTGTTTACCCTGCCGACATGGAAGATATCCCAACCACTCGTGCTTCTGAGGAAGTTGGGCCTTTCCTCGTTGGGAAGTCGTTTGAGTCTTATGACTCCCGGAACGGGACCACGACTTGTCGTGTCCATGATTGTGGCACCAGCTATCTTCTGGGCGACTGGTTCTCAGTTTCAATTTCGAGTAACGAGCAGACTCCAACGACCATCACGAAGAGCGAAATGACGGAGCTCTGGAAAGCGCGCAAGACAGAGCCAGAAGTGAGTGGGGATGGAATGTGAGGTGGTGGCCCACTCCGGTGCTAGGCGTTTTGACACGCTGATTCTATCGGCAGCCATCTATTTTCTAAGTGTTCAGTCACGTATCCATTATTTTGCACCTGCGTACTTGTTTAGTCTCCCGTAGGCAGACCAAAGATTCAAGGAAAACATTCGTTCCTTCTCCACTATGGTACTTGTTGTCTCTTTGATCTTTTAGTCTGGAGGGGAGATGCTCGCCGATACCTAGAGCTCGAGAAGGGAAGCGCCATTATCTGTAGCGGTCGAAGCATCGAAGGGCGGCAATGCACGAGCAATGATATAAATCAGAATATACCGGGCGCATATGCGTACTTGATGTTTCGACTTGACGGTCCGTGACGTTTGTTTGCTTTGGTATTTCGTGTCTTGGACTCGCCACACGTTGTATCGACTTGACCACCTCGTGGAAGTGCACCTCATCAATTTCTCGAGACGTTCTATATCGTTCGACGCGCTGAGGGACACTAGCCAGATAATCGGACAGTATAGTGAGGCGATCCTGCGACAAACCCAGGTTACACTTCGCGTCGAATTACCATCGTCCACACAGAACCCACGATTCGATTTCGATTTTATATGATGGTACGCAGACGCCTCCCACAACACCCTTGTCTGCTGATCGTGGAAGCCATGAACCCTCAACCCACCACAGGCCACTGCAGCGCCCGCCATGAGTACTTCTTCTATCCCAGGATCTTCCACCGCACCTTCCCAAACGACTACCAGCCTTCCGACATCGACATCGACACACGTCACGCACACCGCCATGCCACCCGAACTCGAACAAACGCTCGCCATGCTCTCTGCCCACCGCTCCGTCCTCGGATATCTCCTCCTCTCAAGGGGAGATCAGGTGAGCATCATCAGACATTCGGGCGTCGTGTTTGAGGGTGAGCAAGGGAGGAAATATGCCGGCGTAATTGGGAAGATTGTGCAGAGTGTGCAGTCGGGGCTCGAGGAAGTAAGCGGGGAAGAGCACGACGGGGTACGTTGCACTTTATTACACGTTCGTCTTCTCGAGTTCCGAGTTGATGCGTTATTCGTACCCGTCAGGATAGTATACGCTTCATGCGAATTAGAACGAAGAGACATGAGCTCATGATTTCACCAGGTGATTGTCTCTGCACGCACACTCGGGTGGTATGGGCTGACAGATGTTACAGACGGTCGGTATCTACTTGCAGTTCTACACGATCCTGCCACATGACGGATACTTGCCGGTTCCGCTTCACATGTATGATCCTACATATTTCTTGCATAATTCGTTGTTCCCTGGCTCGCACAATGGTTGCGCGGCTTTTACACGCCGTCGTACAGGCCTTCAGAGGTGACCACGAACAGCCCTTGGAGCGTATCTTTTTTGGTTTAAGAATTAGTATCCGCCTCGTCGCATCCAAGTCAGTACGTACGGCTCCTCGAGATGCGCCACCTCTTCGGGCGTCAGGACAATATCGGTGACGATACTTTCCTTGACCCTCTCGATCGAGTTCACGCCCACGATCGGGCTAGCAACCTTTTGCCCAACCCAGGCCAAAGCGATCTGGCTCATCTTGACGTTCTTCTTGCTCGCAAGTTCCCCGACGCGAGTGATAATCGCAATGTCGGCTTCCGAGAGCTTTTTCTCGTGCACGGTGCCTTTCTTGGAATCCTTACGCGTGGTCTGTGTGCCAATTGGACGCGCAAGATCACCAGCCGCTAGAGGCGACCAAGGGATCACCCCAATACCGTTGAATTGACAGTAGGATAACATTTCACGTTCCTACAGCGGGATATTGTCAAAACCATCCATTCACAACGACGTACGAAACCGCACATACCTCTTCGCGGTAAAGTAACGAGTACTCGTCTTGCATGCTAACAAACGTGGTCCAGCCATTCTTGGACGCGACCTCGTTGAGGTGGGCGAATTGCCAACATCGCATCGAGCTTGCACCGATATAGCGGACTTTGCCGCTCTGTACGAGGTCGTGAAGCGCTTTCATGGTTTCCTCTGCCGGGACGTCGGGGTCATAACGGTGGATCTGGAACAGATCGATGTATGGGGTGTCCAGACGAGCGAGTGAACCGTCGACTGCGTTGAAGATGCCGGCACGAGAGAGACCGCCCTGGTTAACGTATTGGCGTTGTTTCTTCAGCTCTGGCACCATGTACGTGTTCATTTTGGGTTCCTCGCCCACGAGACCGAAGCATTTGGAAGCGATGATAATCTGGTGACGAGGTATGTTGTACTGAAGCAGTTGACGGTCGATGAGCCGAACGTCTTGCCTCATGGAGAAACGGAGCATTACCTTCTTGATGAACTTTCCAACGATGCGTTCGGACTCGCCGTTGGAATACATGTTTGCGGTATCGATGGTGTTGATACCAAGATCCCAGGCAGCTTTCAGGATCTCCAAAGAGGGTTCTTCGTCGAGGATCCATTTCTAACAATGCAACGATTTAGCGAATGGGACCCATGAGTAAGGCTGGCCATGGACTCACACCCCATTGCGGCGAGCCAAAGGACATGGCTCCGAGCTAGGATGATCGATTAGGACTGCTGAAACACGTCACGTCGCCAGACTCACAATAGGTACGGACACGCGAAGGCCACTTTTGCCCAGCTTGCGATATTCGACAGAGGGTGTGTTGGACATGATGGAGGTCGAGATGTTTACTGGATAGTCATAGACGGCGTCTTGACCTTGTATTTATACCGCCTGACCCATCACCCTGTGACTGATATTGATTATCCACTGGGGGGGTGAACAGCTGTGAACACAGTCATGAAGGGCGTTGGGATCGCTTCCATGATTAATGGAGTTCCCCACATCGTGAAGGACATTTCTTCTCGCTTACGCTCAGCAGTAATCTGAATCAGTCATCTGTCTGCGCTAGTAAGCGGTATTGTGTCAGCAACGCACCACGGTAAGTGAGAAGGAACTGTCTTCATTCAAACTTTTGTCTTGCCTAGGGGAGACTATCAGTACGTTATGTACATACCAGTGTGCGAGCCTTCAATACTGCTCACATCCTGAACCTTTCTGCCGCCTAGTATCACAGCTCTCCAGTGACGATCATAGCACCAGGAAGATCAACACTCCCAACGTAGGCAAGTTGAGAACTCACACTTGACGACTTCCCCACTACGCGCACATGCAAGATCCTATAGTCTCCCAGACCAAAAGTCAAAGGAAGATAATCGCTTTTTCGCTGCATTTCGCAACAAGATACTGCCACGATGACAACCCACACTGTTTTCGATATATGAACATGGTTTGGATTTTTGGATTATCTCTTCCGTCTACTCGGCGAGAAGAAGCGTGCCATTCGCTGTTCTCGTCACCCGCTAGATGGTTATCAGTGATTATCCCGATCTTATTTAACTTGCGAACGAATTGCAGAGACACTTACTTATTGGAGAAGGTCTCCTTTCCCGTCACAAATGAACTTCGTCAGTCGAGTTATGGCGTTCTTCAGCTGAGACAAGCGTACCGTCGTCCTATCGCTGCCTCCTACATACTGACTGCGCTGGGAAATCGTGGTGGACTAGCAACAACAGCGTGCGGACGGTTACTTATGTAATCAAAAAAGGTCTTGTGTGCGCTATCTTATTCTTCCACTGTGTTGTATTCGACATTCCACCCACTGCATCTTCATCCTTCCTTCCATCTTGTGCTTCGTCCAGCCTTCTTTCGTCGGTTTTTACTTGTTCTCGTAGGGTCATAGCCTGTGGATACCAAGGTAAGCGCCCGCCACCCTCTGTATTGATCTGTTTACAGTTGAACTCAGTCACCTAGCGACATCCCAGCAACCCTCGCTCTATTCAGCTTCTCGGTGCGATACCTCCCAGTATACCTTCCCGTATACCTCGCCCCAAAACATCCCAACCATCCACCACAGAGCGGACGCGTTCTCTTCTAATTCTGCAATATCTGTCGCCTGGCAGCGATGCAATTCGGCGATTTCCAAACCCTTTGTTCCCAAGTACCATCATATACCTGGTGCAATCTCTTTTACCGCCAGGTGTGCTCAGATCAACCATTCTTGACATGGATGCTTCATCTAGTCGTATAGGTCCTTGACACAGACCAGGCGCTGCTGACTGGTTTGTCTGCAAATGCCGCGTCTGCGCCAGTCGGAGTCAACCCAGAATGTGGAATACCAAAAGTGCAAACGGATGGATCCCTCGGCAACATTGCGAATACCATCACCTGTGGCCTCAGCATGTTCGTGCTTGTATCACTCATCTTATTTACTGGTCGAAGGAAGGCAGCTGTGGGTGAGTCTAGACCTGTTTATGAGCCGTCGCACTTTCGCCCCGGAAATCGTGGTCTACCTTTGAATATATGCATTACGGTGTCTTGGCTCATGCGACTTTTTCAGGACGGGTTGAGCTACGCGTCTTCTTTAGCCTGTACTTCCTCACACTGCTATTCCAACTTCTGACAACGGGCTCTTTCATTCAACAAGGCTCAACAGCCTTGGTCGCTCTTACTGCCATTCATGCCGGCCTTGTTGCTACTCTATTTTGGGCATTGCTGGCCAATGCTATTGTAGCAACCCAAGTAGTGGAAGATGGTACCCTCAGCTCCATCATCGTACGCTCCCTTGATCCTCGATAGAATATCGTTTGACTCATTTTTCTATAGCCATTCTCCATCGTTGGTCTATTTTTCTTTGTCGCGACGACGTACATTTCCTTCGACGTCGCGCTGACACTCACGCGCACCTTTGGACCTTCAAATCCTCTGCAGTCACTGAACAGCGTCTCCCTTTTCGTTCTAACTAGCATATGGCCAGGAGTGTACGTCCCATTGACTCGCATTCGATCATTTGATGGCTCACGCCAACTCGGTGCCACGATTTGTTAGTGCCGCGATTATCTATCTTGCCATCATGCTGTACGTCGTGCTTGGCGTCCTCAACGAAGTCAGACCTGTTGTGTATTATATGATCGCCTTCATCCTCTTCGTACTCAGTCAGCTAGACTACTTCCTTCTGAGCAAAGTTATATGTCGGGTGCGTGGACCTGTCGATATCGATCTAATCTTTTTTCATTTAACACGAGGTAACCGTCGTACAGAGTTCATCAATGAAGGTTGATGGTTCCTTTATTGCCACAATATTAGAGACCGCGGCTGTCGTCGTGCTCTACTTTGCGTGGCGAGGCATCACCGAGGGTGAGGCTTTCAACAAAAAACTGGCCGATTGTGTGTGTGTCGACTCATCGCTTTTTGCAGAAGACTGGGATAACGACATGTACTATCCATCATGATGGCCCCCTCGCCTCATGTGCTAGTCCGGTGTTGTAGGAACGTTGGAATTGTAATTTGTTTTGCCCCTCTGAACTTATTCGGGTTGTGTCGTTTGTTGTCGTTCTTTTTGTTTGTTTGTTTTTTCGGTGACACACGCACCTCGGCTACACTTTGTGTTTCCTTCTTTCGTTCGTTATGCTTCTAACCCTTGACATTTGGTGCTCGCAGAGGAGGAGGGGGGAGGACGCGGGCGTTGGCGGGTTAATGTTTCGAATTAAAAAGAGCTGAACCCGAGGATTAGGATGGAAGGGCTTTCTGGAGATGGCAGGCTTTTTACGAGCGTACATGCTATTCTACTTTTTCTTTGTGAAATCTATTTGGAGTCTGCACGACCTATCCTATGCATGCTTTGTGGGGGAAATACAATGAGTAGCAAATTCTAGATAGACGAGGATCAACCTGCGTACAACCTAGAGCGTACAACGGCGTGATATTGATGAAGTATTCAACCTGACGTTGAAGCTTTTACGCTCGACTGAACGAGGCAAAGAGAAAACCGAAAACCGAAAACCGAAGACCGAAGAGGAGGGGGAATCAGGGGAAGAAAAATGAACGTGACGTGCCTGCGTGTGTATATGGCGTGAAGAAAGAGTTGCATGTGGGATCAAAGGGCACGCTATCCAGATATGACGGCCGTCCCGGCCTACTGGTCATCATCCAGCGAAGCCACATATCGCTGCTTGATGATAGGCGTCACTTCAATGCAAACCCATCCTTCGTCAGATGAACCGCGGGTCATGCGGCGTGAAAGGATCGAGAATCTGTGTTTCCCGCTTTTGGAAGGCGACGTTGGTGATGGGGATGCAGGGCTCGCGAAGAGCGGGGAGCCGCGTGTGGGTGATCGTGTGTGTTCTGGGCTGGAGATGGAAGGAAGGGATACGGGAGGAGGGCGTTTTTTGCGCAGGAGACGACGTGGGGAGGAGGTTGGACTTGTGGGGGGATATGCCGGTTGCTGTTGCTGTTGCGGCGTGACTGGAGTGACTGGAGGGAGCGGGGGTATGTTTCGCGTGTGGGGTACTTCGATGTAGTTTGAGGTGGACGTTGTCGTCGTCGAGAAACGCGATTTCTGGACGATATTTTTTTTTACGGTCGAATGCGTGAACGATAGGAAGCAGAGGAGAGAGGATAACTCACGAGATGCATGTGTCGAGCCGAGGATGACGACTCGATCTCAGACGCACGCCTGTCGTGCACGATATCTGACCTGAAGCGACGTATTCCACGCGCTGCCAGACTTGCATGCGATGATGACTCCACGTCCGCGGCTTTGTCGCAGTTGGAGAACTGGAGAGAAGATCTCGGTTTCAAGGTGCAGTCGCGCGGATGCACATACGAGCAGTCCAACCGTTGGTGGGCGGCGACGGTCTTACTTTGGAACGACTGTCGAGAATTTCTGGGTACACGATGCAAGAATGCCTTGAACGCATCTTGAAACGCGGCCAGGTTCGTTGTGTTATCTGCCGTGGCGGAAATGTTCCTGTCAAGAGACATGATCTGACTACAATCTGCGTTGAAAACGTCAGAGTGAGGTGCCATGCCAGTACAAGTCTCAGACTCGAGAAGCGCTGCTCCGGAGAATGTGACCATTCCTTCATCAGGGTCCCATAAAGCAGCGAACGTCAATGCGGTCTTTGGAGGTACAACCTCGGACCAACGGTGCTCCTGGCTGTCGTCGCTGAACGTAGGAATGCTGACGGGACGGAAATCGTCCGTGGAGCGATACAGCTGGGAGGTGTATGTCATCGTCATCAGAACAAAAGACAAGCGTGCTTAAAAGAGGGAAGAGACTCGGCCCTCACCTTATTCCTTCCTCTCAAGCACATGTCTCCAGTTTGCTTCTCTGAAAATCCGGCCGACGATGTTTGATCGAGGTACGAATGGCAGCCGAGCGATGCGCCTCCGTATGTGGTATTACCCGAAGAATACGCCCTTTGGAATGGTCGAGACTGAGGATAATCTACTGGCAAAAAGAAAGGAGAGACAGGGTGATGTGGTAGTCGTATGCCTGCACACGAGAGGGGCAAAGAAGGGAAGGCAAACACTCGAAATGATCAAGGATTTTATACGAAAGCCGTACTATTCCCCCCACTTCGCGGAGCATTAGACAGGATTGACACACCAGGACGAACCCCTTCTTTTTGCTAAGATGACTCGGAGGGTCGTATACACTCTATACGAAGGATGTACCCAATGACGCACCGCTTCATCTCCGTGATGCCACGCCTCCAACACATGTTGAGGGGTCACATGTCGTATACGGTAAGTTGTCGCTGTATCAGAGCGGGGATTAGAAGAGGATCCTGTCCCAAAGATGACGGTCTTCTCGTCATGAACGCCGACTTCCCATGGGAGTTGGGAGAAAGCCGAAAGTGACTGCAAACATGTGCAATTTCCTCATCCCAACCTATCAGGACGTTCGTCAATGACAAAGGGAGTTTCCACAGAGACTTTGCTGCCACGTGAGACCCTGTCGAACTGGAGCTAGACCCTGCGTAATAATGGGACGATTTTATTGGAGATAGTCCGGAGAAGGATGGGCGCCAATGTCCGGCCTCTTCCAGAAAAATTCGAGGGTACTTCAGGAGGAGGAAGTTGTGTCCCACTGACAGGCTGAGACAACCGGTTATTGGAGCTGACACGAGCCAGCTAGCCTATTTGGACGGGATTGCTCGCCTGCAGGACAGATCTGTAAGTAGCTCAGTGCAATTCTGAAACGAAGCGCAGTTAGCAAAGAGTTCGCAAGAGGCAATTGAAATCTTCTCCGTTTCTGGTTAAAACGCGGGACCAGCGATGGGATGGGTCCTCCATCGAATTTACCCTGTGAGATGGTCCCTTCATCGTGCTAGAGACGGTCACCGTAGCTGATGGTCGTTGGCGGCGAGTCGAAGAGGGGCGTGTGATACAGCGACGAAACTGGTAAACACAGGTTCATCATCATCACTTTGGCGGCCATTTACTACGCCTCAACCACACCTCTTCATTTGCCTTTGGAACAACTCCCAATACCCCACGCATTGTCTTTCTCGCTATTCTGCGGCTGGACTGATGAGCACCGCTGGGCTGTCGCGGCGACGGGTTGCAACTTCTTCTGCGTCTACCACTTCGGATGATACTACAAGTCCTGGCTGGCAGTCGAACAGTTCCTCAGCAAGTGGTCCCATAGCATCTCATGCCGGTTCTGCATTTGAGGGCGGAAATAAAATCGCGTTTGACCCACGGGACTTGGATCAAGGCAAGGAGGACAGCCGCCATGGCGGCAAAATGCCTCGCCTGACCATCATGGAGGAAGTTCTTCTTCTGGGTCTCAAGGACAAGCACGTATGTCACCGCATAGTCATTTTATTTATCTCTTCATTTCCTTTCCTACTGTGTTGTGGCATGCGTTTCCCGCAGCCGTACCTTTTCACTTGGGGAAGCAGTCGTTCTCTGGGATACATGTGGAACGTCCCTTGGCACTACCTCTTCTCCAGAACTAGCTCAGGAGACCCGCATCGGATGGCTGACGCAATAGACCACATAGGGCTATCTCTCATTCTGGAACGACAGCATTTCCTATGCCCTGCGAGGCTGCATACTCATCGAACTCGCGCTTCGTCGTCGAATAGCACTCGTCAAAGATGCCAATCGACGCAGTCGTCCTCTTGGAGATCGTGTAGTTGAAGTCATTGATGATAGACAGACGGGAGAGACTATACTCGACGAGACGCTCAAGATGATGAAGGCACAAGAAACTGATAGGTTCACGATAAGCGGTTGGGTTGATCTCCTCAGTGGTGAGTTTGTCCACTATCAATGGTGGATACTTCGGCGTTGACGCTACTACCTGTCTATCTACGCCCGTTTGCTTCCTCTCGCAGGAGAGACGTGGAACGTAATGAAAATTGGGTACCAACTCAAGCAAGTTCGAGAGCGTCTAGCCAAAGGTCTCGTGGACAAGGGTGTTCTCCGGACGGAGAAACGCAATTTCCTCTTGTTTGATATGGCCACACATCCAGTTGCTGATATGCGGACAAAGGACGCCATTGTCACTCGGGTTGTCTCGCTCCTGACGGCTTCGACTTCCACCGTACCTGCCAATGCCCTGGACAAGGAAGGGACGCAATGCAGGGTCACTCGCGCTGTCTGCCTGGCATGTGCGGCTTATGCGGCGAGCGTACTGGACAATGCCTTCGTTCGGCTAACGTACGAGGACAGGGAAGCCGCATTCCAGAGATGTGACGATGTGCTAGCAGAGTTTGCATGCTGGCCCTTTGGCAGTAGCTCGGGGCCGGGTACAGCGAGTGGTCGGCGGCGAGAAGCAGTGCGGATTGGGATGGGGACCAGCGTCCCAAATGGACGTGAAAGTGTGCTTGGGCTGCTGCAAGAAGTCAGACGAGAGATGAACGGAGAAGACGATGTCGGATTTGAATTGATTGCTGGAGTGCTGGAGGTACTCTCAAAATTAGACTCGTTATTGTGAGAAGGTGGTCTCTTTCCACTCTTCACCTCGTACAACGTTCATACACCATCACCTACTTATTAGTCTGGCTGCACTGTAATCATCCAACCGCCGCGACGGGCTTCCAACTGCGATCTATTAATCCTACACTTGCTAACCAACGTTGGACTAGCTCAGGACAGCTTGCACTCGTCAAAGTTTGGTCAGACGACCACGGATAAGCACTAGTAGGGTAGGCCTAGAATACGGTTGCGAAGCGTTGTGGAGAAGGCAGCGTAAGTCGAAGACAACTAGAACTTGGACCCTGTGGGGATAGTAAAATGAAGAGGGCTGTGTTCTCTCTACCATCGGGTTTCTTTGACGACACTTCTCAGGACCGAACTTGGGCGCAGGTGCATGTTGTGGTCGAGATTCCCAGATGAAAAAGCGGTTCAGGCTGTTGGAGGATATGATTTCCAACGGTGGGGTACATAGGGCTCGGTTACTGTAAGTGTTCTCTTCCGTGCCACGACTTTGCACTACTGCAGCGATCTAACCCATATGCATCACACCAGCCTCCCCTCTGAGATCTGATCCTTTAGTACAACTTCTTAATATTTGGACCTGGGCAAGGACGCACAGACACATTATCCACCGTGCGTACGCCAAATTCCAATCCACAAGGGAGCTTTTGCACTCCAAACCTACATGTTTCTTTCCACAGCGCTCTGCGTCCCTGGCTACGTTTACGAGACGCTCCTGAACTTCGCCCGGTTGACCCTATTCGGCGAACCTGTACCAAGCACCGCACCATTGACGCCCGTTTCAAGTGTACCATAATCTACTTTTCTCTGCCTCTACCATCTGAACCCTCGACCTCCCTGTTCACGATCTTGTTATTTTCGCCATGGTTTTCAACTACGACGCCTCAGATCCATTGGCGGTGGTCACTGCTCCCCCGCCGAATGAAATGCCTCAGGAGAAAGCAGCGCGAGAAGAACGAGAAGCTGAAGCTCAGCGAATCAGCGATCAGATCGACGAAGAGCTGCGCGCACATCGAGCCGTCCTCAAGAAAGAGGAGCAAATGGTCAAGATACTTTTACTCGGCCAGAGTGAAAGCGGTGAGTGGTCGCCAACCCACCCCAGGCGAATCATCGAGAGCTCACATCAATGGACCTATGCATCTGGAATCAGGAAAATCAACTACGCTGAAGAGTCAGTGATAGGATCAATTGTTTGGACCGCCCATCACTAACGCCGCGGTCAGACTTTCGCATGCGATTTGCCTGGGATAAGTGGGTGCAAGAGCGAGCATCTTGGCGGACAGTCATCCAACTCAATCTCGTGCGTTCCGTCAATACCATCCTCGAAGCACTACAGCAAGAACTGTCCGAAGAAGAGGTCACCGAGGGTCAGTTCACCAACAAGCACCATTTGCTCAGCATGCGACTCGGGCCACTCCGGGGAGTTGAAACCGATCTCAAGCGGCTGCTAGGAGCTAAACCTGAAGAAGTGCAGGCGACGCCATCGGAGGCCTTACCCACAGGCTCTGCCAGAACGTCTTCAGAGTTTTTCGTCCGATCTCGAAACTTCCGGAACTTTTTGCAAGCCTCGCGGAGCACGGATGGTCAACGTCAGTCGATCCGACAGGAGGGCGTGAGCAGCCACGACATTACGGAAGTGATCGTGGGATGCAAGGACGATGTGAAGTCGTTGTGGCGGGACAATGCGATTCAAGAGATGGTAGAAAGGCGGAAAATTCGACTTGAGGATTCGGCAAGTTTGTTCGTGCATCGTACCGGGCTATCACGATCCTAGCTGAACGCTTTCCGCCCTCAGTTTCCTAAATGCATCTGATCGTCTCGCCTCTCGCAACTATGAACCGACTGACGACGATATTGTCCGCGCACGATTGCGTACGCTGGACATCCAAGAGCATGAGCTCAATGTCGAGGAAGGTATGGTGTCATGGCTTTTAGTCTGGGCTTAACCTTCTAAGGGTCCATCTAGACGGTAAACCGCGAGTATGGAAGATTTACGATGTAGGTGGCTCGCGTACTCAGGTAATTGAAACTTTTCGACCCTTTCCTGCATTGCTCATCACTATGTAGCGCCAAGCATGGCTCCCGTACTTTGACCAAGTGAACGCGGTCATATTTTTAGCCCCTATATCTTGTTTCGACGAAAGGCTTCAAGAAGATCCAAGAGTAAACCGCCTGGAAGATTCCTTCATCCTATGGAAAGCCATATGCTCCTCAAAACTCCTCAGCCGAACCACGCTCGTCATTTTCTTGAATAAAGTTGATCTGCTCGAAAAGAAGATTGCGAGTGGTGTGATGGTGAATCGGTATCTGCCTTCATACGCTGACAGGCGAAACGAGAAAGATGCGGTTGTCAGTTGTACGTCTGACGTCTATTGATGCCTGTGACCTTTTGCTAACTGATGGGTAGACCTTCGAAGCAAATTCAAGGACACAGTGAAGCATCATTCGCCGGAGCCGCGGGTGTGTCACATCCACGTCACCTCAGTAATCGTTGAGTCCTTTCCCCCTTATCCCATGGCATCGTTGTTGACCCCACGCGCCAAAAAGAACACTCAAATGACGGCCAAAACATTGCTATCTGGTGCGTCGTCATGCTTGGTGTCAAGGCAGTCGCTGAAAAAATCAAATGCAGTGCGCGATGGTATCTTGCGGGAGCATCTCAAGAAAGCGAATCTAGTTTGAGTCTGGTGCTTCAAAGGACTTTTTTTGTCAAATCACATGTAAGCGGCAAACCCGTCTTCACAGGCTATGTATGGCGGCTAAGGAGTGGTAGCCACGGGGAGAAAGTATCACACGTTGTCCGCACTCAACTGTTCCATTACGATCTGAATACACATACACTAGGTATCTTATGCAACCGATGCATAATACAAACAGGCTCCTCTCGCCCGTGTCCCCAATTAAAGCGGTTTCCACCCCTCGCCAGCAGGCCACTTGAGGTTATCAGCACCCGTCAGAACATCGCTGTGCGAAGTACCGCTCTTTAGCCGATCAACACGCTCGTCGCCGGAGTCTGGGTCGTCGTCGGTAGTAGATTCAGAGTAAGGATCAGCTGTCCACCGCGTATCTGAGATCAACCCTTCCTCGCTTTCCTCTCTCCAACGTGTTCCGCCAAACTGAGCGGGGTTCACGTACCCTCGCTTGCTTAGGCCTGCCTCAGCTTTGTACCTCGCAGCCTCAAGCCTGGGTTGGGCCTTGAGTTGTAGATTCGTGATCGTTTTCTGTATGTTGGACATTGGCGATGACGAGTCGGTGGTATCCCTATCTCGGGTGAGAGAAAGATGTCGTGAAAGACCTTGGAATGAGGATGTGCGTGAGTGTAGATACGGTAACTTGACGGAAGTGAACTCTGCAGGTTCGTTTGTGCTTGAGTTGAGGGTCAGTTGGACGCTCTCGGGTCGTTTCCGTCTTGGGGGAGGCAGTGGAGGGGTAGCGGTAGCGGTGGTACAATGCACCGTTTTTGAGCGGCTCACTCCAGGAAACGTTGGCGAAGAGGACTGGGAATCGTTAGCGCCGTTGGAGAGCCGGCGATCAGGATGCATCGGAGGAGCGGGCATTGGTCCAGTTCCAGCAACTGGTGACGAATCGTCTGTATCCACGAACAAATTTCGCCTGGGCAAAGGAGGGCGGAGTGGTGAGTTGGTCGTTTGGGATGACAAGGGTTTGAGTGTCGCGCTGGCTACCTGGTCGAGCGAGGGTAAGGAACTCGACGTGGAAGAAGAGGGCGGACTTGGCTTGTGTCGACGTGGTAATGGTGGAACGGGACCTCGTTGTTCTTCTGATTCGGAGCCGCTGTATACCATGTGAACATCCTTCTTCGATGGACTCGAACTCCGCGTTCTGCCAGTGCCAGAAGAGCTTGGCGAAGTGCTTTTAAGTACTTGAAGGATACGTTCGCGCTCCAGCTGTTCCTCTGCTCGTTTCATCGTCTGCCCATGTTTGCTCGCCTCCAACGACTGCCTCATGAGCGGACTCATGACGTGCCCGAGCTTCGCGGGCACATGCGGAACAGTTCCTAGCGTCGAGGAGTTCGCAGCCTGCGGGGATAATGGGGTAGCTTCCGAAGCACATCTTGCAGAGGTCGACGAAAGCTGTGTAGGTTTTCGTGGAGGTAGAGGGGGAATTCGTCCATTCTTTGTAGTACTGTTCTCCGCTGACGTGGCCGCCGACTCACCGCTTTCAACCTTGTCACGCATAAGGAATGGATTGTGACTAATCTTCTGACTATGACGGCGCGGCATGGGGACAGTCTCGAAATCTACAGAAGGCGAAGGTAGAGGGGTAGCCTGCTGGACAGATCTGTGAGCAAAAGGATTTAATTCATGCGATGTGGAAGTGGACGTGGAGGCTCTCCGGCGATCCGGATGGCTCGGAGGGCTTTTGATAGATGGCTGGCGAGGTGAGACAGGTCGAGGAACATGGACTTTGTTGGTGTCCGGATGAGCTAGATTGATTCGCCGTGAGCGCATCGCACGCAAACGATCATCGGTACAATACGGAGACATGACAACCACTGAGGCTGAGGGGACGGTGAATGCTACCAGTGACTCACCTTGCACGAAAGCAAGCATGCGATCTACACCCTCGCCAGTATCTGCATGGACGACGAGACGCAGTGCAGCAAAAAACTGGCCCCCGGTTAAGGAATCCGACGGCAGCATGTTCGGATGGAAGAGTTTCAAAATCTGGGCGACCTCGAGTCAGTGAAAGAGCGGAAAGTAAGTCGTTGGAGCGTACGGCGTCAATATCTGATGCTGGTAAATCCAAGTATCTCCCCCTCAGCCATGCTCGTGCCTCCCGGACACCGACTGTCATGCGTTCATAGTAACCATCGTCATGGACAGCATCGGTGTCACTGGTAACAGAGAGATCGTCGAGTGAAGCAGTGTACAGGTTATATTCCAGATCGCTGAGAGCAGATACATGTAGGGTTAACGGACGCATAGCAGACGACGGAAGCTGGCTGCGTGTCGAATGCGTGTAGGTAGATTCGACAAGCACCAAGTTACACTTTGGGTTCGAATTAGTAACTTAGGTCCTGTTTGGGTAGAGTCCCTGTGTCACACCGGTATCGACCTAATACCGTGCCACGAGAGATGGTAAGCCCTTGTCAGTCCCGATATCGGTTCCTCATTCACCGTCATTTCAGCCCGTTCCCTTAGATACTTCGAAAGGCGTTCTACCTTCACCAACTCGCAGGGGTTTCGTGGCCTGGAGCTACCAGGTATGTCCATCGTCTCCAGGTTTGCACCTGGTGTTCTGGTCAAGTACGGATGGGACCATGACACAGAGGTTTCCTGCTGGAGTATGTCTTACAGTTCTCACCCCTCGCGTGCTACATCATGCTCCCTTGGCCCCGGAGGGTTGTCCAGTCGAGAAAGTCTAGTATTTTTTCATGGAAGAATGCCTGGGCGTACCCCTTGATACTGTCATCTATCGCACGACCCCCGTCTAACTTGATGAGATCGCTGATCAGCTCAAGGCCATCCTCATCGAGATGCACTCGGACACGAGCAAGAAGGTCGGCTCTGTCACTAGTGGTCCCCACAACAATCGCTTCATGTCCTACCCCTGGACCCCTTTGCACGCATTCTCGAACGTCTTTGACTACCTTCAACAGTACCATGGCATATTGAGCGAGATCTGTGAACGCAAAAAAGTGGACGAGCTGCTGAAGTACTTTCCAATAGAGGCTCACATATACCTCATCCACGGCGACCTTCTTTCTCACAACATTCTTGTCGGAGGCTCCAAGATCACTGCTGTTATCAATTGGGAAACAGCTGGTTTTTACCCTGAGTTTTGGGAGTATTGTAGAATACATCATCCAGGGTTGATGATGCCTGCATGAACATCAGCGTAAAAAGTGATTTTGAATCTGGAATCTTGCAAAGTCCTCAACTTGTGCGGACCGGGGTAGATCGACTGTGGTACTTACATATATAAGAAATGATCTTTGCAGAACTCGGAATATCCAGTTCTATGTATTACTATTACCACATCAGAGTCTTATCGGAGCAGCGTCAGTCTCATGCTCCTACAAATGTTTGCGATCGACGTTTCGATCCCTTGAAATTTCCATTCAACATGCATCAGACCCTTGCAGAATAATCATCCACCGTGCTGTAACGTGCTTTTCACATGTTTCCACCAAGTGTCGTAGTCTTTTCCCCACCACACCGGCAGCAACGTCAAGATGACAAGAGTCAGTGCCCCTGGGATCATGATGGCTAGCGTGGCACGGTCCGTAGTATGAAAGATGACATACAATAAACCCCGTCACGAAGAAAATCATTCTAAAAGACAATTGGATGTGATAAGAACTGTCTACATGAAAAAGGTCGTCGTGGACTTATGCCCAGATGATGAGTGCAAATGGTAAGCTGAACATGACACCGAGAGTATTGACGCCTACTCCCCAGCACGTCATGCGCTTCATGAATGATGCCTCGAGATGCTGTAAGAATAAATCATGGTGGTGAGGACATTTGATGATGCACTGCACCAACGGCCGAATCCTCTTGAGTGTCGCTCTGTATGGCGAGAAGCACGGATGACACAAGAGAGCCTACGATACTCAGGATGGACATGTATATCACGATTGTTGCGATCGATTGTGATTCAATACTGCCCTGATCGACGCCGGGAATGGCAAGGAAGCTGATGTCCACCACCAACATCACAGTTGACTGAGGTAGATGAAAGCGGTCAATTCAATACAGTGCAACTGAAGATAGACACATACATATATTGGGAGTGTTGATCTTCCTGGTGCTATGGTCGTCACTGGAGAGCTGTGATACTATAGGTTCAGGATGTGAGCAGTATGAAAGGCTCGCACGCTGGTGTGTACATAGCGCACTGGTAGTCTCCCCTAGGCAGGACAAAAGTTCGAATGGTTGTTCCTTCTCACTTACCGTGGTGCGTTGCTGACACAATACCGCTTACCAGCGCAGACAGATGACTGATTCAGATTACTGCTGAGCGTAAGCGAGAAGAAATGTCCTTCACGATGTGGGGGGAGACCAGGGAACTCCATTAATCATCGAAGCGATCCAAACGCCCTTCATGACTGTGTTTACAGCTGTTCACCCCCCAGTGGATAATCAACATCAGTCACGGTCAGGCGGTATAAATACAAGGTCAAGAAGCCGTCTATGACCATCCAGTAAACATCTCGACCTCCATCATGTCCAACACACCCTCTGTCGAATATCGAAAGCTGGGCAAAAGTGGCCTTCGCGTGTCCGTACCTATTGTGAGTCTGGCGACGTGACGTGTTTCAGCAGATCCTAATCGATCATCCTAGCTCGGAGCCATGTCCTTTGGCTCGCCGCAATGGGGTGTGAGTCCATGGCCAGCCTTACTCATGGGTCCCATTCGCTAAATCGTTGCATTGTTAGAAATGGATCCTCGACGAAGAACCCTCTTTGGAGATCCTGAAAGCTGCCTGGGATCTTGGTATCAACACCATCGATACCGCAAACATGTATTCCAACGGCGAGTCCGAACGCATCGTTGGAAAGTTCATCAAGAAGGTAATGCTCCGTTTCTCCATGAGGCAAGACGTTCGGCTCATCGACCGTCAACTGCTTCAGTACAACATACCTCGTCACCAGATTACCATCGCTTCCAAATGCTTCGGTCTCGTGGGCGAGGAACCCAAAATGAACACGTACATGGTACCAGAGCTGAAGAAACAACGCCAATACGTTAACCAGGGCGGTCTCTCTCGTGCCGGCATCTTCAACGCAGTCGACGGTTCACTCGCTCGTCTGGACACCCCATACATCGATCTGTTCCAGATCCACCGTTATGACCCCGACGTCCCGGCAGAGGAAACCATGAAAGCTCTTCACGACCTCGTACAGAGCGGCAAAGTCCGCTATATCGGTGCAAGCTCGATGCGATGTTGGCAATTCGCCCACCTCAACGAGGTCGCGTCCAAGAGTGGCTGGACCACGTTTGTTAGCATGCAAGACGAGTACTCGTTACTTTACCGCGAAGAGGTATGTGCGGTTTCGTACGTCGTTGTGAATGGATGGTTTTGACAATATCCCGCTGTAGGAACGTGAAATGTTATCCTACTGTCAATTCAACGGTATTGGGGTGATCCCTTGGTCGCCTCTAGCGGCTGGTGATCTTGCGCGTCCAATTGGCACACAGACCACGCGTAAGGATTCCAGGAAAGGCACCATGCGCGAGAGAAAGTTCTCGGAAGCCGACATAGCGATTATCACTCGCGTCGGGGAACTTGCGAGCAAGAAGAACGTCAAGATGAGCCAGATCGCTTTGGCCTGGGTTGGGCAAAAGGTTGCTAGCCCGATCGTGGGCGTGAACTCGATCGAGAGGGTCAAGGAAAGTATCGTCACCGATATTGTCCTGACGCCCGAAGAGGTGGCGCATCTCGAGGAGCCGTACGTACTGACTTGGATGGGACGAGGCAGATACTAATTCTTAAACCAAAAAAGATACGCTCCAATGGCTGTTCGTGGTCACCTCTGAAGGCCTGTACGACGGCGTGTAAAAGCCGCGCAACCATTGTGCGAGCCAGGGAACAACGAATTATGCAAGAAATATGTAGGATCATACATGTGAAGCGGAACCGGCAAGTATCCGTCATGTGGCAGGATCGTGTAGAACTGCAAGTAGATACCGACCGTCTGTAACATCTGTCAGCCCATACCACCCGAGTATGCGTGCAGAGACAATCACCTGGTGAAATCATGAGCTCATGTGTCTTCGTTCTAATTCGCATGAAGCGTATACTATCCTGACGGGTACGAATAACGCATCAACTCGGAACTCGAGAAGACGAACGCGTAATAAAGTGCAACGTACCCCGTCGTGCTCTTCCCCGCTTACTTCCTCGAGCCCCGACTGCACACTCTGCACAATCTTCCCAATTACACCGGCATATTTCCTCCCTTGCTCACCCTCAAACACGACGCCCGAATGTCTGATGATGCTCACCTGATCTCCCCTTGAGAGGAGGAGATATCCGAGGACGGAGCGGTGGGCAGAGAGCATGGCGAGCGTTTGTTCGAGTTCGGGTGGCATGGCGGTGTGCGTGACGTGTGTCGATGTCGATGTCGATGTCGATGTCGATGTCGGAAGGCTGGTAGTCGTTTGGGAGGATGCGGTGGAAGATCCTGGGATAGAAGAAGTACTCATGGCGGGCGCTGCAGTGGCCTGCGGTGGGTTGAGGGTTCATGGCTTCCACGATCAGCGGACAAGGGTGTTGTGGGAGGCGTTCGCGTACCATCATATAAAATCGAAATCGAATCGTGGGTTCTGTGTGGACGATGGTAATTCGACGCGAAGTGTAACCTGGGTTTGTCGCAGGATCGCCTCACTATACTGTCTGATTATCTGGCTGGTGTCCCTCAGCGCGTCGGATAATATAGAACTTATCGAGAAATTGATGAGGTGCACTTCCACGAGGTGGTCAAGTCGATACAACGTGTGGCGAGTCCAAGACACGAAATACCAAAGCAAACAAATGTCACGGACCGTCAAGTCGAAACATCATATAAAAAATCAATTTAGTATCTTAATTCCAAGCTAATTATATTAGTGTCCTACACGATATCAAATTCCATGCTAACTATCAGCTCTTCCTTAACAGTCGTTTGTTGGTCACGTTCGCTTGCCACGCGAAGCGTGTAGGCCTTACCATGCAGACCGATTCTCATCCTGCACACCGCTATATCCTGGCGGAAGTAAATAAACGTGTGTGAGTATATCAACATCGTCGGAACTAACATCACAACAACATCTAATGGTCTTTTAGATTGAAGGATATACCCAGGTTATGTGCTCAAGCAAATCAACCCGTTCAGCCTAAGCCATCTGAACTCCCGCCACATATTGCGAACGCTGTTTACCCTGCCGACATGGAAGATATCCCAACCACCCGTGCTTCTGAGGAAGTTGGGCCTTTCCTCGTTGGAAAGTCGTTTGAGTCTTGTGACTCCCGGAACAGGACCACGACTTGTCACGTTCATGATTTTGGCACCAGCTATCTTCTGGGCGACTGGTTCTCAGTTTCAATTTCAAGTAACGAGCAGACTCCAACGACCATCACGAAGAGCGAAATGATGGAGCTCTGGAAAGCGCGCAAGACAGAACCAGAAATGAGTGGGGATGGAATGTGAGGTGGTGGCCCACTCCAGTGCTAGGTGGATAGATCATTTTCCGCAGTTTTGACATGCTGATTCTATCGGCAGTCATCTATTTTTTAAGTGTTCAGTCACGTATCCATTATTTTACACCTGCGTACTTGTTTAGTCTCCCTAGGCAGACCAAAGATTCGAAGGAAGACATTCGTTCCTTCTCCACTATGGTACTTGTTGTCTCTTTGATCTTTTAGTCAAAGAGGAGAGATGCTTCGGGGAGAACATGAGCGAGGCGAGCGCAGCGAGCCGACTGAGTGTTCCTAATATTATTCCCTGAGCGGGACAAATGAACCGCTGGTCATGACTTCCTTTTTTGGCTAACCTTTCTCAGGCTGGTCATGACTACATTTTTGGAAAGTATCCTTATTTATCATACATGTATGCTAAAGTTGATTATTTTGCATCCATTGTCCATGGCTGTGCAGTCATGACTACCATAAAAGGAATCATGACCAGTGGCTGTGTGGTCATGACTATCATAAAAGAAATCATGACCAGTGGCTGTGTGGTCATGATTACTATAAAGGAAATCATGACCAGTGGCTGTGTGGTCATGACTACTATAAAGGAAATCATGACCAGTGGCTGTGTGGTCATGACTACTATAAAGGGAATCATGACCAGTAGCTGTCTAGTCATGACTGCTATAAAGGGAATCATGACCAGTGGCTGTCCAGTCATGACTTCCTTTTTTGGCTAACCTTTCTCAGGCTAGTCATGGCTCTTTTTTTAAAAAGGATCCTTGATTATCATAAGAGGAATCAGGACTGGACTATGGTAGATAGAAAATTATTAGCATACATGTATACTAATTTTAAAAGCACATCATGGTTATGACATCAATTATCTGATCACAATGCCTTTTATGACTCATGATTCCTTTTAACAGTCATAATCAGACAGTCATAGAAAATGGACAGAAAATGATCAATTTTAACATACATGTATGATAAATAAGGATGTTTTTCAAAAAAGGAAGTCATGACTGGACAGCCATTGGTCATGATTCCCTTTATAGCAGTCATGACTAGACAGCTACTGGTCATGATTCCCTTTATAGTAGTCATGACCACACAGCCACTGGTCATGATTTCCTTTATAGTAGTCATGACCACACAGCCACTGGTCATGATTTCTTTTATGGTAGTCATGACCACACAGCCACTGGTCATGATTTCCTTTACAGTAGTCATGACTATATAACCATTGGTCATGATTCTCTTTATAGTAGTCATGACCACACAGCCACTGGTCATGATTCCTTTTATGGTAGTCATGACTGTACAGCCATGGACAATGGATGCAAAATAATCAACTTTAGCATACATGTATGATACATAAGGATACTTTCCAAAAAAGTAGTCATTACCAGCCTGAGAAAGGTTAGCCAAAAAAAAATGTCATGACTGAACAGCCAGCCACTGGTCATGACTAAATATGTTATTGAGTCTAAATCTGAGTTTTAACAATCTTCAATCTTCTTTTGTTATCTTCTATCTTTGATCATTCTATCCAAGTTTTCACTATTTCCACCACTTATATAAGTACCTTTCACCTTTGTGATCACCATGTTCACCTGTCAAAACTGCAATGCTCAATTTGAGGTCTGGACTATATATATATCAAGCTCACAAAAGAAGCTATGTTTCAGAAATAGCAACATTTGTCTTTAAAAATGAAAAGACTATAAAGTGAAGAAGAACAAGGATGAATACTTTGAATATTATGCTCTGACAGTGACTGTTTGAATTTCACAAAAGTCTAAAAATGTTAACACTCTAAAAAAATATATCAACAAGGTATAGTCAAGATGAGTAGGTCCATCTGCAATAGAGAATACAGTAAGCAATCAAGATATGCATACTAAGTTGCTGACATGATCAAAAGAAAGTTGGCACTAGAGTTGCTAAAGCTAGTCATATTAAGATAAGCTATATTAATTGCTAAGGTCATCATGGATTCAAAGATCAATATCACTATTGTTGCTGTTACGTGTTGAGCGGAACAACAATGAAAACAAACCAACTAAAAGGGAGATGACCACTGATGCAGGCCACTCGGAGTCCGCTAGACCCGTTAAGTCCTACCAACCCTATGATAGCAACTAAGGCCAGGGCTTGTGAAGGTAGAACCACAAGTATATTGAACTAAGGAGTACGACAAAGGACTGTAGCTACTTATATACCCTAGATAATGTGCACAGACCATGGTCAGTGCCCCTCTGAGGTGAATGCGCTAAGTACTATATAAGTAAGCCCTCGTACAAGTAAGGTAAACCCTAGACCCGTAACTCTGGGTTGTAAGTCTAGATCTGATCTAGACCACCAAGCTACCAGATAAGATAAGACAAGATAAATGCTCACCGATAAGATAAGCATCATCTGATAAGATAAGATAAAAGAAAAGAGAAGCGCCTTGAGCGCTAATGATACGAACGTCTCAGTTGCAGCTAAAGCTGCTAAAAACTATCAAGTCCAGGTCTTCCAGGCTGATTTCAAGTTCTCCGAAGGGACAGAGGTAAGAACATAGGTACGAAGACAAAAGGAAGCTAAATAGAGAGGTTAGGTCTTTGGCTTTAGCTTATACACTATGCTCTTATACAAGTTCTGTGGTATTTACAAAGGAAGGGTAGAAGTCAAATGTAGAAGCAAAAGGTGAGACAAGCGATAAACTAGCCTCTCACAGCGTCAAACACTAAGAACTAGGCTCAAGAAAACAAATTAGTTTACATCTAACTTGAAGACGTGGGATGAGGAGGAGTAAGCATTGACTTATGCTTGTCAACAGTGAGTATGATGAGGAAGGAGAAGACTTAGATCGCTTGTAGATGGATAGCCTCAAGAGAATCAAATTAGGGACTCTGGGGTGTTTGCCATTGTAGACTATATATGCTGCTAGTATTTGTATAAAACAAATAGATAAGTAAGTAGAATGTTCCATGACATTCCATATGATGTCATGGTCCAGACTGGTCTAGGTAGGTCTAGGTATAGAATGTTCTAAGTAGGTCCAGGCCTAGTCACATGATATCTAAATATAAAGTCCTCATTGCACATGATCCGGTCACATGAGTAAATAAGCACGTGATGTAAGTCACATGATCATAAAAAGAAAGAGAAAAAGAAAGAAAAATAAAGGAAAAATTATACCCCATAACAAAAGGACAATGAGAAAGGGTAAGAAGAGGCTAGAAAAAGACTTAGAGAGACATGAAGAGACTTAGAATACAACTAGAAAGTGACTTTGGTGATATTTAAACTGAGACAAATACATGCAGGTAGAAGTTCATAAGTACTCTATAGAAAACAATATGATGAGAACTATTGGTAAGAGGAAATGCAAGAATGATATGAGAATGATTGAAAATGGATTGATAAGAAAGACAAGAGTGAGAGAATAATTAGATAAAGAATCTGAGAGAAATGACATAGTATGAGTATGAGAAGACAAGAGTTGACAGCATGAAACCAGATAGGAAAGAAGTCATTTCTGAGGAATGATATATTTCTGAGGGTCTTCTGAATGGTTGTGAAAATGCTAAGTGTCATTGTAGTATAGTGGAGAGATGTATTTGAGATGAGCGATGGACTAATGCCTCTTGCAACGTCGAGCACTAGGACTTCACGGAGAAAACAAATCAGTTAGGGTCTGACTTGAAGACCTGGGATGATGAGGAGTATGAGCGTTGACTTAGGCTTGTCAACGAAAAGCGAGTAGAGGGGACGACTTATGGATCACTCGTGGACAGGTAGCCCCAAGAGAACCAAGCTAGGGTCTCTGGACGTTGGTATTTGTTCTTATATACAAGTACAGTGTTTATATCTAACAAACAAATGATGTCATAGGAATGTTCCACAACATTTCACGATGTTCCATATGACATCAGGTGATGTCATGGTCCAGACCATTCTAGAGAAGTCTAGGGTAGAATGTTCTAGGGCAGTCTAGGCTCTAGTCACATGATATCTAAATAAAGAGTCCTCGTTGCATATGAGCAAGTCACATGACCGAGTCACGTGATCCAGTCACATGATTAAATAAGCACGTGATGTAAGTCATGTGATCACAAAAGAAAGAGAAAAATAGAGAAAAAGCTAGGAAAAATTATACCCCGTAATACTACCCCTCTTCTAGGAATCGACTTCCAGGCGATTAAATGGGGCAGAAGCCACAGAGCAAAAATTAACATAGGGAGAGAACAAAGAGTTGAATTGCAACTGAACCATGTGCAATTTCCTGGGAGCGGAAGGGTGGTGACGATAGAAATCGTGAATAGCATCGCGAGCATTACCCAGGTTAGCCTCAGGCTCCCAAGTACGCTCCTCGTCAGAATAACCAACCCAATGCACTAAGAACTCGAGGCGGCGACCTCACAGGCGAGAGTCAACAATGTAATCAACCTCGTATTCTTGATCACCCTCTTCGATAATAATTATCGGACCAGGTTGTTGTGCCGGTTGCCCTTGCAAGGATGTGACTAATATTCACAACTGGGTGAATGCATATCATGGAAGGTAATCGAAGTTCAACGGCATTAGATCTGACCAGCTTCGTGATTGTGTATGGACCAAGCCAGCGTTCGATAAACTTCCGACTAGGTTGAGGAAGCTTTAAATTACAAGTGCTCAACCACACTTTATCGCCGATCTGATAAGGAGGTGATTGAGATCTATGACGATCGGCCTTTCATTTCATAGCGGCTTGCACTTTTTCTAGGTTTTTACGAGCCTGCTCGAGTGTGGACTCCATATTGGTAGCTAGATCCTGAGCTGCAGGGACCTTGGACTGAAGTTGTTCAACACCCATCCTTGGTTTGTAGGATTGAGTTACTTCAAAAGGAGATTTTCCAAGCGAATCCTGACGCTTGTTGTTGTATGAAAATTACACCAGCGCTAGCCAGTCAGACCAATCATATGGCTTTTTGGCAATGAAAAGATGGATGTATTCCTGTAACGCCTGGTTCATCCGTTCAGTTTGCCTGTCTATTTGCGGGTGAAATGCAGTAGAGAGCTTAAGCTCAATCCCTAAGAATTTGCCTAATTCACGCATAACCTAAGATGCAAATTGTAGACCATGATCGGAAACAATAGTCGTGGGAAGACCGTGATGCTTCCAGACATGCTGCAAGTACAACTTGGCCGTTCCGAGAGCTGTGATGGAATAAATATAGCTTCTTTGGAGAAATGATCAACAACCACGAGGATTGTGTCGTAACCATCCGAAAGAGGTAAGTCCGTTGTGAAATCTGCTGAGATATCAACCCATGGCCCAGATGGGATCGGCAGTGGTTGGGGCATGCCTGCTGGGGCAATGCAAGAACTTTTCATGCGTGCACATCGATCGCAACGAGAAACATAGTCCTTGACCTGTGTGTGTAACCCAGGCCAATAATAATTACATTCCACCAATTCCTGTATCTTTGATTGACCAGGATGTCCTGCGATAGGATTATCGTGATGGAGTGTGAGAATGTCCTGGCGAAGCTTGGCATCACCAGGAACATAAATATGATTTTCTCAGTAATAAAGCCCATCCTGGAGCTTATAGTTTGACCCTAGATCTAAATCTTTAGATAAGTCCTTAATTCGTTCAATGATTGAGTACTCTTCGGCTTCTACAACAACGTGTTGAGCCCTGATTTTTTCAGGAGGAATGACAGTGACGCCCTTGTTGTCATCTTCAACCCCATTGGAGTGATCACAACGTCGGGATAAAGCATCTGCTTTCGTCATGGAGGTTCCTGCCTTGTGGATCAAGGTAAAGTTGAATCACGTAAGGTACAAGGACCATCTTGCTTGTCTTCGATTTAGATCTTGAGATGTAATAAAATATTGTGGTCGGACCAAATTTCAAATTTGTGCCGAGCACCTTCTAGATAATGTCGTCACGTTTCTAACGCATGGATAATAGTGAGCATTTCCTTATTTGCTACTTGATAGTTCCGCTCTTGAGTCGAAAGAGCATGAGAACTAAAGGTGCATGGTCGCCATTCTCCATCAGAACATTTCATAGATAAAACAGCTCCTGTGGCAAAATCCGAGGCATCGGTTTCTAGGCGGAATTTCGCATCGATATCCGGATAAACCAAAATGGGTGCTATTGTAAATTGTTCTTTAAGCATTTCAAACACTTGTTGTTCTTTATCTCCCCAGTTCCACTGGAGATCTTTGCATGTTAAGTCTGTGAGAGGTTTTGCAATTCCAGCATAACCGAATATGAAGCGATGGTGAAAGTTTGCAAGACCGAGGAAAGAACGGACATGTTTGACCGTTCGTGGTACTGGCCACTCCTGGATTGCTTTTACTTTCGATTCGTCCATGCAAACGCCATTGCAAGTCACGGTCATACCGAGGAATTCTACTTCTGTCTTGTCAAAGAAGCATTTCTCCGGCTTGACAAATAAATCATTATCTTTGAGCCATTGAAGCACTCGTGCAACAGCTTTGTGATGCTCATCAATATTGTCCAATTTTGTATAAATTAAGAGATCGTCCATGTAGATAACAACAATATCGTCCATATCTGCAAATAGCTCGTTCATCATTGCTTGGAATATAGTTGGCGAATTACAGAGACCAAAGAACATGACGAGAGGTTCGAAAGAACCAAGATGACAGACAAATGCTACCTTCCATTCATCACCTTCCTTGATTCGTATATTGTTATATTCCCATCGAAGGTCCATTTTTGTAAAGTATCTTGCACCCTTAAGCTTGTCAACAAGCTGACTAATCAGAGGCAGGGGATAATTATTTTTAACCGTTCCTTCATTCAGATAGTGGTAATCTTGTACCATCCGCTTAGTGCCTTCTTTCTTTGGTACAAAGAATACAGGCGATGTCTGAGGTGATTTAGACGGTCTAATACAGCCCTTCGAGAGCTGATCTTCAATAAATGATTTGACTTCATCCTGCTCTTGAGCTGAAAGAGGAATCATTCGCCCTTTCTTGGGTTTGAAGTCTTCTTTGAGTTAGGGTTAGGGTAGTCCTCACACACAAAAGGGGTGAGTGAAATGGGGTGGGCTTACTATGAAATGCCGGGGGGCGTCGCTGGTGACGGTACTGGAGCAAGGGCTCGACAGTGGGATGAAAGACTTTGAAGAGGCGAGATGGGGACCTTTCGATCCCGGACCTTTCGTCTTTATAGACTCGTCAGGCCTCGATGACAAAGAACTGTACAGAACCAGGGATTAATGCTATTGGAGCAAAATAATCGTACGATGCGGTGCATTCTCACGACCGTGAGAGTCGTTCACACGGAAGCTTCTTATGAACGGGGACCTTGAAGTCTAGAACGTTCCAGAGGGAGCTAGAGTGGGGTACTAAAATTAGCCTAGCGGAGATTAACTCCTACCTATTAAAGAAGTGACGGCACCGGGTATCGGCCCGAGTCTAGACCGCAGTCCAGAAAGGCCTAGACCATTTCCTAAAAAGGAGTGGCTGTGTCAGTTCTAGACCCTGCCTAATTCCCACGCCACCTTAGATTACGTAATCCGGGGGGCGTCCACAAATCCTCTGTTAACCTTGTTAGGGTTAGGGTTGGGGTAGGGTTAACCTAGTTAGGGTTAGGGGTTAGGGTTAGGGTTAGGGTTAGGCTGTTAATTCTTTTAGTACGAGAATGTTACTAGGATTAACTAGCGTACTCACGTTAGGGTTAGGTTAATGTTAGGGTTGGTCAGCTTGCCAATCACCATGATTAGTAAGTCCGTAACCGCGATTAACGGAGTACCTACCGCAAAGGGCGTTTTGCTAAGGCAGTTATTTGGAGGGGTTCCCCACAATCCCACTGGACTGAGTATGAGAGACAGTCACAGGGACAGTGGTTCCAACCAGGTGGTACCGTCACCAACTTAGCTCTATCCAGGCGTACTACTAAAGTGCGTAAGGGACAGGGGTTGGCCGCGTTACTAGAGCCTAAGCCGTTCACGAAGCTACTACAACAAGTCCCAGCGTACGATACATGTACCACTGGCCTCGAGTACCACAGTCTAAACCATGGCTCCCACAAGCGCGCTTTCGCGCAGGCAAGGGATGGATCAAGGAATAGCCTTTTCAGGGGCTACACTGGAATTACCACAGGGGCTGGCCTGCTATCCGAGATATCTGCAGTGCAATACTACAGCCACTCTTGCGGAAAAGCAGGGAACGTATATTCCAAATCACCTTCTTCAGGCCTTTCGGTTCGTTGAAGGGTATTAAGAGAGTCTACTACGGTGGAGTTAGGGGTTGCACTAAGCGAAGGTACCTTTTCTGTATCATTGGTACCAAGTGCTTCCGGTCCAGAACCGTAGGGAAGGGTGGGTTCACGTACCTTTTCAGGTATAGTAGGACGAATAGCATCCTCATGAACTTTAGACTCTAACTGTTCTAACACGACCTTTTTCCAAAGACTTGAAAAATCAAATAATTGTTTAGTACGTTTTTTACTAACCAACATTCGTGAATCGAGGATACCTATTGTACGTAAGTCAGCCACAGCCTGGTTTGACCCAGACGGTGACCGGACCTCAACATAGCGTCCATAAGGTAACTTATTTATTCCATGTATATAGTCCTGAGGCTCACGAGGAAACTCCGCAGAGTATCTTCCGGCGTCGGCTCTATTAAGCCATTCACGCCAGTATCCTAGCATCGTGTCAGCTAATTCCTTAGCATTGAAATAGTTCCAAGCGAGGTTGTATTCAGTTTTAAGGGCGAGTACTGATTCGTGCTCTTTTTTGTAAATCGTAAGCCGGTTGTCCCAACGTACTCGAGCATAACTTTTAACCCACTGATATACGTGCTCAGACGGGTAACCGCGCCGTAAATAAAGGACTATCAATTCCTTTACTGACGTTTCGTAGTGTTCCTGTATACTACTTAGCGAGGCTAACCGTGACATCTCCCCAATAAACGTTCCTCTCTTAACGTCATATGGATGGGCAGATATCCAAGGAATTCTTTCTTGGTGGGACTTAGCTTTCCGATAAGGCATGTGCTGTAATCGGTTCTCACGATCCTTGTAAAGCATCATGTCAAGAAATGGTGCCCGAAGGCTACTAGCGTCCCATTCAATTACGCAGCTATCGAATTTAATTTTGTTCTCCATATAATGTTTAGCCGCTTCTTCCGAGTCGGCGTAGACTAAGGCAAAACAATCATCGATGTAGCGACCGTAAAATGCTATTTTAGGGTCATTCATAACGTCAGCGTCTATTTCATGTGCCACCCCATAAAGATTAGCTAAATCGGGGCTGTCGGCGACGCCCATGGCAAGGCCACGAAGCTGTTGGTAAAAAATACCATTGAATTGCGTAATAAGCTCAGTATTACCTACTTCCAGCGCCGTTTTGAAAAAGGATTTGCAGGCAACTTCCTCATCAGGCTGAGAGTCATCCTCATATATTCCCGCCCAGTACCATTTCAGGTAGGCCTCATATACGTAGCGGAGGCATAATTCGAGATTAATGTTAGGATAAAAGGCGACAACGTCACCTGTTACGATATACCAAGATCGTGTGGTATCTATCTTGAGCTTACTCAATTTAATCGCCAAGTCCTTGGACCCGATGATAACGGTAGGCGATGCCCTAATAATGGGCTTGAGTTTTTTAGAAATGTACTTAGCCGCGGGATTTTGGATTGCGGAGTGACAGGGGATGATTGGTCTAAATTTGACCGGCATTTTATGTATTTTGGGAATGCCATAAAACCCAGGAACCGAGTGCTCCGTGCCGGGGGGAGTAATCTTAGATCGGAAATAAGCCGACACAGTCCCATCCGTAGCATCAATGTACTTTTCCGCTTGTAAGGCAAGAAGTTCCATTTGATTACATTTCTTATCTAGCATACGTTTAACCGTGGCTTTACTTAGACGTTTATATTCCGAAGTATTGCTCAACGCAGCGTTAGTGTTATCTATAAGCCAGGTACGCTCTGACACCGCTATTCCCAAGTTCTTATCCGTATGGGTTAGAACATATTGGTTGCTAACCAGGAAATCTCGAATCTCACGCACCCGAGGACCGAGCGTTTTGTGTAGACTGACGTCCTTTGGGGGGTCTTCAGGGATTAGTAGGGTTAGGTTAGGGTTAGGGTTAGGGTTAGGTTCCGACCCTCCCCCGAAGGGGGAGGGGAGTAAGAATGATGATGGACTTACGACAAGGGCGGGGCTTGATAGACGTCGCTGGTGACGAGGCAGGAGCAGGGCTCGTACTGCAGATAAAGAAGTCGGGAGGCGAGGTGGGGACTTTCGAACCCGGGGACCTTTCGTCTTTATAGACTCGTCAGGCCTCGATGACTAAGAACTGTACAGAACCAGAGATTAATGCCATTGGATAACAAAAATCATACGATGCGGCGCATTCACACGACTGTGAGAGTCGATCACACGCTCTGCTTCTTGAAAACGGGGACCTTAAAGTCTAGAACGTTACAGAGGGAGCTAGAGTGGGGTACTAATATTAGCCTAGCGGAGATTAACTCCTACCTATTAAAGAAGTGACGGCACCGGGTGTCGGCCCGAGTCTAGACCGAAGTCCAGAAAGGCCTAGACCATTTCCTAAAAAGGAGTGGCTGTGTCAGTTCTAGACCCAACCTACTTTCCCACGCCACCGGGGCTTGCCGAGTCACGTGTAGCTTACGTAAGCCGGGGGGCGTCCACAAATCCTAAGTTAACCTTGTTAGGGTTAGGGTCTGGGTAGGGTTAACCGGTTAGGGTTAGGGGTTAGGGTTAGGGTTAGGGTTAGGCTATTAACATTATTAGTACGTGAATGTTTCAGGGATTAGCCTGAGTACATACGTTAGGGTTAGGTTAACGTTAGGGTTGGTATGCTTGCCAAACACCATGGTTAGTAAGTCCGTAACGACGGAAAACGTATGTACCTACCGCAAAGGGCGATATGCTAAGGTAGTTATTTGGTCACAGGGATCACTGGACCCACGGAATACAGCATGAGAGACGTTACTAGCGAACGCCGTGGTTCCCATCAAAAGGGTACCCCATAGCAACTTAGTTCTATCCAGGCAAACCACTAAAGTGCGTAAGGGACAGGGGTTGGCCGCGTTACTAGAGCCTAAGCCGTTCACGAAGCTACTTTACAAGTCCCAGCGTACGATACACGTTTCACTGGCCTCGAATACCACCGTAAGCGATGGCTCCCACAAGCGCGCCGAAGCGCAGGCAAGGGATGCAAGGGGGAATAGCCTTTTCAGGGGCTACACTGGAATTACCCAAAGAGACAGGCCTGCGACGAACCTTTCGCGCAGTGCAATACTGTACCCACAACGGGGTCACGGGATGTGATGTTCCAAAGAGCTTTGTTTTCGAACTTGCGTTCTACTAAAAAAGACTTACCAGAGTCTACTACAAGGAGGGGATGGTGAGTTCTAAGCAACGGTACCTTTTCTGTAGCATTGGTACCAGAACGACAGGGCCTATCCTGTAGGGAAAATAGTAAACGCACCTGAAAGGCCGGGGGGACGATTTGATATCCGCGTAAACGTTAGACTCTAACTAATCTAACACTACTAACTAGCAACTTACACTAAGAGAAAGCTAGTGAAAAAAGAAATAGAAGGGGGGTCGATCCCGAACCATTCTCAAGAGAGAAACATTAATTATGCACAGATCAGTGAAAGTGAGGTTTGACGCCCACCAACACTAGACCGGAGTCAGGAGCTCTGTGTGGTAAAACCGGCGGTTGAACGTTCAACTAACGCCAATATCTCAAGCAGTGTCAATCAATTCCTTAGCAAAGATAAGGATTTCCAAGCAGAAAAGACTTAAGGGTTCACAGCGAATATATGGTCGCGCCTTTCCACGTTTAAACGTAAGTCAGTTATAGCAATATATTCATGTAGCGCTGGTACTAGCGAAAGTACAAGTCTTAGATGGGTAGGATACGCTAACAAGTCGAGGTACTAGCAAGACGAGTTATTGTTGTAGTGTTCCTAATACTACTAGCGTAGCTAACCATGAAGTCCAGAAAGACGTGCCTAAAATCACATATGTCTAAGTGGAGTTCCAAGGAAAGAATCAGAGATGGCGATAATATTTCCGATGCAAACAGAGTTGTTAAAGCAGTTATGCGCCATGTTTCACAATATCATTAGATGGAAATACAAGACACACAGTAGTAAGCTGCGATTTCCTTGCAAGCGAACAATTAGTGTACATGTATACTAATAATCCCATTAAATATAAAATGGGAGACAATAGTCTAAAGTGACGAATTTATAGAGGTAAACCACCTAAATGCCGGGGGGACGTTATAAATAACGAAGGCAAGTGGAGCTCGAGGAGATCAGCCCAGAAGATAGAAGTCCAGAGGAGCTAAAAAAATACTTATAAATCCACCCAAGGTTACCGTTGTGAAAGAACACGAAGGTTTCCATACAGGATTTCATGTAGGAAATAATACCCAAGATAAAAATCCTTAATGCCGGGGGGCGTCATGACTCAGTTTAATTTAAACCGGAATGAGTCAATTAAAGGACTTATAATTATATCGATGTACTTTTGTTATCCGAAGACCACGTTTTCCAAGGACGGTATTATAAATAAGATACGTTTAACCATGGCTACAAAGAGTACTTGATCTTCCTCAATTATGTAGACTCAACGTAAATAAATATCCCATTATCATGGTACGCTCTGACACTGCGTTCCCAAGGGAAGTCGAGTAGGTTACAATCTAGTAAAGTAACCAAGACTCTAGTTTAGACCCTATGACCGAGCGTTTCAAAAGAGAAGTGACATCGTAAGGGTGGTCGTTGGGGACTCAAGGTGGACTTACGAATACTGCCACGCCTTAATAGAACCAAGCTAGAATCCAACAGTTTAACGAGTTAAATCAAAATGCATTGATTAAAGGTTAACTACGTTAACTAATAACAGGATATGTTAAGTTGATACTTAAACTTAAAGGTACGACTAAGTCTAATAAAATTATTATTATAAAGACTTATTGGTTTTGTCGTTCGTTGACAAGGTAAAACTTATCACACGATTAAGAAAAACTTAGTAGGACTAAGACAGTTAGGAGGGACGCAAGAAGCAATCTTGCATTGGGAATACAAAACAGTAATTGAGTAACTACTGTACAACCCAGACTGTCGCGCACGATGGAGCTAAGTACAAAAAGAAACAGAGATAAAGTCTGTTTCAATAGAGTGATATGTTAGTGTTCCTTACACTAGGTAATGCCGGGGGGACTTACCATCACTCGCGTGCTTTGCCTTTACCCTTGTCCTTTTTTGCCTTCTTGGCTGAGGCCTGAGCCGCTTTGACCGCTGGGGTCGCATAAGCGGATTTGGCCTTGGCTCGCGCTTTCTTGGCGGGAGGAGGGACGTGGGGGGGAGGGGTTTCGAGCCGACGCTTGGACGTTTGCTGGGGCAAAGTTCGTTAGCGTAATCCAAATGTCACAAAGATATAAGGACTTTACCGAGCGTGTTTGGGGTCGCTTTTTAGGCGACACGCTGGCCGACTTTTTGACGGCAGCGGAGACGGCTTTATCGACCAAAGATTGGATCGATGGTCCGGGTCGGGTGAGATCCGCCATCTCTGCATCTGCTGCCTTAGCTACCGCCACCTTCTTAGCCTTTTTCGAGGCCTCGATGGACTCTCTCGCTTCGACAAGCGAAATTATCCGGTGACAGTAAACTACGAGGTCCGTTAGCACCTCCATGGAGAGCTTATTCGTGGCCTCGTTCTCCTTCCATCCCGTGAGAACTAGCTCACCCCCATCCAAAGAGAATTCTGGTATCTTGGATACCATCTTAAGTTCCACGTGGCGAGCCACGATAAGGTCCTTAAGCTCTTTGAATAGGGTCTCCGGGAGGAGAGCCCGCTGGAGGAACGAAACCTCATCACGTTTAGTCGTGATGGAATCGTTCAAGCACGCGCCTAAGTAGGCGTCGTGCTTCTGCGTGAAGTTGGCGCGACACGCCAACCCCTCAGCAGACTCCCTGAACCCACGAGTCGTCTGCACTGCGGGCAGCTTGACGACAATGTGGGGCGGGAATGTCCCTGCGGCCTTGTGGGCCTCCCACTTTGCTAAAGTGGCGCGAGCGTTTAGCAGCTTGGTAGCTGTAGACGCTACCCCTTTAAGGGGCTCCGCGAGGACATGGCGATAATCCGAGGGGACCATCGCGATCACCTCATCCACTGTGGATGCTGCTTGGAACGTCATATGACGTCCTTGCATTTGGCGATCAATCTCGCTCACTGGGGGGTAATCTCCGTCAGAGACCCCAGCGCCTTCCGCCGCAGCTTGGAAGAAGTGTCCGCGAGAGAAAGGAGAAAGTGCGCGAAGCATCGACGTAGTGTTAAAGGAAGACATGGTATGTACTAACTACGCAGATGATAACATGCATCAAGAATGGTTAGGGACCGACCCTCCCCCGAAGGGGGAGGGGAGTAAGAATGATGATGGACTTACGACAAGGGCGGGGCTTGATAGACGTCGCTGGTGACGAGGCAGGAGCAGGGCTCGTACTGCAGATAAAGAAGTCGGGAGGCGAGGTGGGGACTTTCGAACCCGGGGACCTTTCGTCTTTATAGACTCGTCAGGCCTCGATGACTAAGAACTGTACAGAACCAGAGATTAATGCCATTGGATAACAAAAATCATACGATGCGGCGCATTCACACGACTGTGAGAGTCGATCACACGCTCTGCTTCTTGAAAACGGGGACCTTAAAGTCTAGAACGTTACAGAGGGAGCTAGAGTGGGGTACTAATATTAGCCTAGCGGAGATTAACTCCTACCTATTAAAGAAGTGACGGCACCGGGTGTCGGCCCGAGTCTAGACCGTAGGGTTAGGTTAGGGTTAGGAAGGAACCCAACAACAAAAGAGTTGAGTGAAAAGATATGTGTGCTTACGAAAAATGCCGGGGGGCGTTTTGAAGAGGTCGCTGGTGACGGTGAGGGAGCAATAGCTCGACCTTTGGGAAAAGTTCTGAAAGAGACAAGATGGGGACTTTCGACCCCGGGTCTTTCGTCTTTATAGACTCGTCAGGCCTCGATTACATCAGAACTGTACAGTACCAGGGATTATCGCCATTGGAGGACAATAATCGTACGATGCGGCGCATTCTCACGACCGTGAGAGTCGATCACACGCTTGCTTCTTAAAAACGGGGACCTTACGTTCCAGACCGTTCCAGAGGGAGCTAGAGTGGGGTACTAAAATTAGCCTAGCGGAGATTAACTCCTACCTATTAAAGAAGTGACGGCACCGGGTATCGGCCCGCAGTCTAGACGAATCCAGACCAAGGCCTAGACCATTTCCTAAAAAGGAGTGGCTGTGTCAGTTCTAGACCCAACCTAATTCCCACGCCACATCGGCAAGTTCCGTGATTATCTAAGCCGGGGGGACGTCCACAAATCCTAAGTTAACCTTGTTAGGGTTAGGGTTAGGGTAGGGTTAACCTGTTGGGGTTAGGTTAAGGGTTAGGGTTAGGGTTAGGGTTAGGGACCGACCCTCCCCCGAAGGGGGAGGGGAGTAAGAATACTGATGGACTTACGACAAGGGCGGGGCTTGATAAACGTCGCTGGTGACGAGGCAGGAGCAGGGCTCGTACTGCAGATAAAGAAGTCGGGAGGCGAGGTGGGGACTTTCGTTCCCGGGGACCTTTCGTCTTTATAGACTCGTCAGGCCTCGATGACTAAGAACTGTACAGAACCAGAGATTAATGCCATTGGATGGTAAAAATCATACGATGCGGCGCATTCACACGACCGTGAGAGTCGATCACACGCTCTGCTTCTTGAAGACGGGGACCTTAAAGTCTAGAACGTTCCAGAGGGAGCTAGAGTGGGGTACTAATATTAGCCTAGCGGAGATTAACTCCTACCTATTAAAGAAATGACGGCACCGGGTGTCGGCCCGAAGGCCTAGACCATGTCCTAAAAAGGAGTGGCTGTGTCAGTTCTAGACCCACCCAAATTCCCACGCCACCGGGGCTTGCCGAGTCACGTGTTAGCATTACGTAAGCCGGGGGGCGTCCACAAATCCTAAGTTAACCTGGTTAGGGTTAGGGTCTGGGTAGGGTTAACCTGTTAGGGTTAGGGGTTAGGGTTAGGGTTAGGGTTAGGCTATTCACATTATTAGTACGTGAATGTTTCAGGGATTAGCCTGAGTACATACGTTAGGGTTAGGTTAACGTTAGGGTTGGTATGCTTGCCAAACACCATGGTTAGTAAGTCCGTAACAACGGAAAACATATGTACCTACCGCAAAGGGCGATATGCTAAGGTAGTTATTTGGTCACAGGGATCACTGGACCCACGGAGCACAGTATGAGAGACGTTACTAGCGAACGCAGTGGTTTCCATCAGAAGGGCACCCCATAGCAACTTAGTTCTATCCAGGCGAACCACTAAAGTGCGTAAGGGAAAGGGGTTGGCCGCGCTACTAGAGCCTAAGCCGTTCGCGAAGCTACTACAACAATTCCCAGCGTACGATACACGTTCCACTGGCCTCGAATACCACAGTCAAGACCATGGCTCCCACAAGCGCGCCGAAGCGCAGGCAAGGGATGCAAGGGGGAATAGCCTTTTCAGGGGCTACACTGGAATTGCCCAAAGAGACGGACCTGCTACGAACCTTTCGCGCAGTGCAATACTGTACCCACAACGGGGACACGGGATATGATATTCCAAAGAGCTTTGTTTTCGAACTTGTGTTCTACTAAAAAAGACTTACCAGAGTCTACTACAAGGAGGGGATGGTGAGTTCTAAGCAACGGTACCTTTTCTGTAACATTGGTACCAGAACGACAGGGCCTAGCTTGTAGGGAAAATAGTAAACGCACCTTAAAGGCCGGGGGGACGATTTGATATCCGCGTAAACGTTAGACTCTAACTAATCTAACACTACTAACTAGCTATTATACTAAAAGAAAGCTAGAGGAGAAAGAAATAGAAGGGGGATCAACCCCTAACCAATCTCAAATGAGAGATATTAATTATGCACAGATCAGTGAAAGTGAGGTTTGACGCCCACCAACACTAGACCGGAATCATGAGCTCTGTGTGGTAAAAAACCGGCGGTTGAACGTTCAACTAACGCCAATATCTCAAGTAGTGTCAATCAATTCCTTAGCAGAGATAAGGATTTCCAAGTAGAAAAGACTTAAGGGTTCACAGCGAATATATGGTCGCGCCTTTCCACGTTTAAACGTAAGTCAGTTATAGCAATATATTCATGTAGCGCTGGTACTAGCGAAAGTACAAGTCACAGATGGGTAGGGTACGCTAACAAGTCGAGGTACTAGCAAGACGAGTTATTGTTGTAGTGTTCCTAATACTACTAGCGTAGCTAGCCATGAAGTCCAGAGAGACGTGCCTAAAATCACATATGTCTAAGTGGAGTTCCAAGGAAAGAATCAAAGATGGCGATAATATTTCCGATGCAACCAGAGTTGTTAAAGCAGTTATACGCCATGTTTCACAATATTATTAGATAAAAATACAAGACATAAAGTAGTAGGCTGCGATTTCCTTGCAAGCGAACAATTAGCGTACATGTATACTAATAATCCCATTAAATAAGTAATGGGAGACAAAGTCTAAAGTGACGAATTTATAAAAGTAAACCACATAAATGCCGGGGGGACGTTATAAAATAACGAAAGCAAGTGGAGCTCAAGGAGATCAGCCCAGAGGATAGAAGTCCAAAAGAGCTTAACAAAGCACTCATAAATTCACCCAAGGTTGCCGTTGTGAAGAATCACTAAGGTTTCCATACAGGATTTTAGGTAGGAGACAATACCCAAGATAATAATCCTTAATGCCGGGGGGCGTCATGACTTAGTTTAATTTAAACCGGAATAAGTCAATTAAAGGACTTGTAATTATATCGATGTACTGAGTTATCCGAAGATGACGTTTTCCAAGGACGGTATTATAAAGTAAGATACGTTTAACCATGGCTACAAGGAGTACTCTCTTTTCCTCAATCAAGTAGACTCGACGTAAATAAATATCCTATTGTCATGGTACGCTCTGACACTGCGTTCCCAAGGGAGGTCAGGTAGGTTACAATCTAGTAAAGTAACCAAGACTCTAGTTTAGACCCTATGACCGAGCGTTTCAGGAAGAAAAGTGACATCGTAAGGGTGGTCGTTGGGGACACGAGGTGGACTTACGAATACTGCCACGCCTTAATTGAACCAAGCTAGAATCCAGCAGTTTAACGAGTTAAATCAAAATTAATTGATTATAGGTTAACTTCGTTAACTAACGACAGGATATGTTAAGTTAATACTTAAACTTAAAGGTACGACTAAGTCTGATATTAATATTATACAAACTTATTGGTTTTGTCGCTCGTTGACAAGGAGAAACTTATCACACGATTAAGAGAAACTTAAATGGACGAAGATCGAGGGGAGGGAAGCAAGAAGCAATCTTGCATTGGGAATACAACACAGTAATTTGGTAACTACTGTACAACCCGAACGATCGCGCACGATGTGTTAATGTACAAGAAAAAACAGAGATAAAGTCTGTTAAATCAGAGTGAACTGTTAGTGTCCTTTCACTAGGTAATATCCGGGGGGACATACCATCACTCGCGTGCTTTGCCTTTACCTTTGTCCTTCTTCGCCTTTTTGGCTGCCGCCTTAGCATCTTTGACCGCTTGGGTCGCATAAGATGCCTTGGCTTTCGCCCTGGCCTTGCGGGCAGGGGGAGGGACGCGGGGGAGGGGGGGAGAGGGGTCTCTAGTCGACGCTTTTTTCGTTTGCTGGGACAAAGTACTTTAGCATGATCTAAATGCCGGGGGGACATAAAGACTTACCGAGCGTGTTTGTGGTCGCTTTTTGGGCGACACGCTGGCCGACTTTTTGATGGCGGCGGAAACGGCCTTATCAACCAAAGACTGAATCGATGGTCCGGGTCTTGTGAGATCCGCCATTTCGCTATCAGCCGCCTTGGCGACTGCCACTTTCTTAGCCTTTTTAGAGGCCTCGATCGCATCTCTAGCTTCGACGATAGAGATAATGCGGTGACAGTACACCACGAGGTCGGTAAGCGTCTCCATAGAGAGCTTGTTGGTGGCCTCGTTCTCCTTCCAACCCGTGAGCATTAACTCGCCCCCGTCCAATGTGAATTCCGGTATCTTTGATACCGCCTTAAGCTCTAGGTGGCGAGCCACAACCAGATGCTTAAGTTCTTGGAAGAGGGTCTCCGGGAGGAGGGCCCGCTGGAGGAACGAAACCTCATCTCTTTTAGTGGAGATGGAATCATTCAAACATGCGCCTAAGTAGGCGTCATGTTTCTGCGTGAAGTTGGCGCGACACGCCAACCCCTCAGCAGACTCCCTAAACCCACGTGTTGTCTGCACTGCGGGCAGCTTGACAACGATGTGGGGCGGGAATGTCCCTGCGGCCTTGTGGGCCTCCCACTTTGCTAAAGTGGCGCGAGCGTTGAGCAGCTTGGTAGCTGTCGACGCTACCCCTTTAAGGGGCTCCGCGAGGACATGGCGATAATCCGAAGGGACTATCGCGATCACCTCGTCCACAGTGGACGCTGCTTGCATCGCCATGTGACGAGCTTGCATTAGATGATCTATCTCACTCACCGGGGGATATTCGCCGTCAGCGGCCCCCGATGTTTCCCCAGCATGCTGGAAGAAATGTGAGCGAGACATGGGAGAAAGGGCGCGAAGCAAAGACGTAGTGTTAAAGGACATGGTTATATACTGACTACGACGATGATAACATGCATCAAGATTGGTTAGGGACCGACCCTCCCCCGAAGGGGGAGGGGAGTAAGAATACTGATGGACTTACGACAAGGGCGGGGCTTGATAAACGTCGCTGGTGACGAGGCAGGAGCAGGGCTCGTACTGCAGATAAAGAAGTCGGGAGGCGAGGTGGGGACTTTCGTTCCCGGGGACCTTTCGTCTTTATAGACTCGTCAGGCCTCGATGACTAAGAACTGTACAGAACCAGAGATTAATGCCATTGGATGGTAAAAATCATACGATGCGGCGCATTCACACGACCGTGAGAGTCGATCACACGCTCTGCTTCTTGAAGACGGGGACCTTAAAGTCTAGAACGTTCCAGAGGGAGCTAGAGTGGGGTACTAATATTAGCCTAGCGGAGATTAACTCCTACCTATTAAAGAAATGACGGCACCGGGTGTCGGCCCGTAGGGTTAGACCACGTCCTAAAAAGGAGTGGCTAGGGTTAGGGTTAGGGTTAGGTTAGGGTTAGGTTAGGTTAGGGTTAGGTTAGGGTTAGGTTAGGGACCGACCCTCCCCCGAAGGGGGAGGGGAGTAGAGATGGTGATGGACTTACGAAGTAATAATACTTGATGTGTCGCTGGTGACGATGCAGGAGCAAAGGCTCGAACTGCGAAATAAAGAGTCGGGAGGCGAGGTTGGAGGTTTCCCTCCGCTGGACCTTTCGTCTTTATAGACTCGTCAGGCCTCGATGACTAAGAACTGTACAGAACCAGAGATTAATGCCATTGGATAACAAAAATCATACGATGCGGCGCATTCACACGACTGTGGGAGTCGATCACACGCTCTGCTTCTTAAAAACGGGGACCTGAGGGTCTAGAACGTTCCAGAGGGAGCTAGAGTGGGGTACTAATATTAGCCTAGCGGAGATTAACTCCTACCTATTAAAGAAATGACGGCACCGGGTGTCGGCCCGAATCCAGACCGAAGTCCAGACAGGCCTAGACCATTTCCTAAAAAGGAGTGGCTGTGTCAGTTCTAGACCCACCCAAATTCCCACGCCACCGGGGCTTGCCGAGTCACGTGTTAGCATTACGTAAGCCGGGGGGCGTCCACAAATCCTAAGTTAACCTTGTTAGGGTTAGGGACCGACCCTCCCCCGAAGGGGGAGGGGAGTATATGTGGCGATGGACTTACGACAAGATATTCTTGAGGGCGTCGCTGGTGACGAGGCAGGAGCAAAGGCTCGAACTGCAGGATAAAGAGTCGGGAGGCGAGGTGGGGACTTTCGTTCCCGGGGACCTTTCGTCTTTATAGACTCGTCAGGCCTCGATGACTAAGAACTGTACAGAACCAGAGATTAATGCCATTGGACAACAAAAATCATACGATGCGGCGCATTCACACGACCGTGAGAGTCGTTCACACGGAAGCTTCTTATGAACGGGGACCTTGAAGTCTAGAACGTTACAGAGGGAGCTAGAGTGGGGTGCTAATATTAGCCTAGCGGAGATTAACTCCTACCTATTAAAGAAGTGACGGCACCGGGTATCGGCCCGAGCCCAGACGAATCCAGACCAAGGCCTAGACCATTTCCTAAAAAGGAGTGGCTGTGTCAGTTCTAGACCCACCCAATTTCCCACGCCACCGGGGCTTGCCGAGTCACGTGTTAGCATTACGTAAGCCGGGGGGCGTCCACAAATCCTTTAGTTAACCTTGTTAGGGTTAGGGTCTGGGTAGGGTTAACCGGTTAGGGTTAGGGGTTAGGGTTAGGGTTAGGGTTAGGCTATTCACATTATTAGCACGTGAATGTTTCAGGGATTAGCCTGAGTACATACGTTAGGGTTAGGTTAACGTTAGGGTTGGTATGCTTGCCAAACACCATGGTTAGTAAGTCCGTAACAACGGAAAACGTATGTACCTACCGCAAAGGGCGATATTGCTAAGGTAGTTATTTGGTCACAGTGATCACTGGACCCACGGAATACAGCATGAGAGACGTTACTAGCGAACGCCGTGGTTCCCATCAGAAGGGTACCCCATAGCAACTTAGTTCTATCCAGGCAAACCACTAAAGTGCGTAAGGGACAGGGGTTGGCCGCGTTACTAGAGCCTAAGCCGTTCACGAAGCTACTACAACAAGTCCCAGCGTACGATACACGTTTCACTGGCCTCGAATACCACCGCAAGCGATGGCTCCCACAAGCGCGCCGAAGCGCAGGCAAGGGGTGCAAGGGGGAATAGCCTTTTCAGGGGCTACACTGGAATTACCCAAAGAGACGGGCCTGCGACGAACCTTTCGCGCAGTGCAATACTGTACCCACAACGGGGTCACGGGATATGATATTCCAAAGGGCTTTGCGTTCGAACTTGCGTTCTACTAATAAAGACTTACCAGAGTCTACTACAAGGAGGGGATGGTGAGTTCTAAGCAACGGTACCTTTTCTGTAGCATTGGTACCAGAACAACAGGGCCTATCTTGTAGGGAAAATAGTAAACGCACCTAAAAAGGCCGGAGGGACGATTTGATATCCGCGTGAACGTTAGACTCTAACTAATCTAACACTACTAACTAGCAATTACACTGAAAGAAAGCTAGAGAAAGAAATAGAAGGGGGATCGATCCCAAACCATTCTCAAAAGAGAAATATTAATTATGCACAGATCAGTGAGGGTGAGGTTTGACGCCCACCAACACTAGACCGGGGTCATGAGCTCTGTGTGGTAAAACCGGCGGTTGAACGTTCAACTAACGCCAATATCTCAAGTAGTGTTAATCAATTCCTTAGCAGAGATAAGGATTTCCAAGCAGAAAAGACTTAAGGGTTCACAGCGAATATATGGTCGCGCCTTTCCACGTTTAAACGTAAGTCAGTTATAGCAATATATTCATGTAGCGCTGGTACTGGCAAAAGTACAAGTCACAGATGGGTAGGATACGCTAACAAGTCGAGGTACTAGCAAGACAAGTTATTGTTGTAGTGTTCCTAATACTACTAGCGTAGCTAACCATGAAGTCCAAAAAGACGTGCCTAAAATCACATATGCCTAAGTGGAGTTCCAAGGAAAGAATCAAGGATGGCGATAATATTTCCGATGCAAACAGAGTTGTTAAAGCAGTTATGCGCCATGTTTCACGATATTATTAGATAGGAATACAAGACACACAGTAGTAGGCTGCGATTTCCTTGCAAGCGAACAATTAGTGTACATGTATACTAATAATCCCATTAAATAAATGATGGGAGACAATAGTCTAAAGTGACGAATTTATAAATGTAAACCACATAAATGCCGGGGGGACGTCATTAAATAACGAAGGCAAGTGGAGCTCGAGGAGATCAACCCAGGAGATAGAGGTCCAGAAGAGCGTAAGATTACGTATAAATTCACCCAAGGTTGCCGTTGTGAAGGATCACGAAGGTTTCCATACAGGATTTTGACATAGGAGATAATACCCAGGATAATAATCCTTAATGCCGGGGGGCGTCATGACTCAGTTTAATTTAAACCGGAATGAGTCAATTAAAGGACTTGTAATTATATCGATGTACTTAGTTATCCGAAGACGACGTTTTCCAAGGACGGTATTATAAAATAAGATACGTTTAACCATGGCTACAAGGAGTACTCTCTTTTCCTCAATCAAGTAGACTCGACGTAAATAAATATCCCATTATCATGGTACGCTCTGACACTGCATTCCCAAGGGAAGTCGAACAGGTTACAATCTAATAAAGTAACCAAGACTCTAGTTTAGACCCTATGACCGAGCGTTTCATGAGAGAAGTGACATCGTAAGGGTGGTCGTTGGGGACTCGAGGTGGACTTACGAATGCTGCCACGCCTTAATAGAACCAAGCTAGAATCCAGCAGTTTAACGAGTTAAATCAAATTGTTATTGATTAAAGGTTAACTACGTTAACTAATGACAGGATATGCTAAGTTAATACTTAAACTTAAAGTACGACTAAGTCTAATAACACATTATTATATAAACTTATTGGTTTTGTCGCTCGTTGATAACAAACTTTATCACACGATTAAGAGAAACTTAATAGGACGAAGACTGAGGGGAGGAGTGCAAGAAGCAATCTTGCATTGGGAATACAATACAATAACTGGGTAGCTACTGTACAACCCGAACAGTCGTGCACGATGGCTAATGTACAAGAAAAAACAGAGATAAAGTCTGTTTAATCAGAGTGATTTGTTAGTGTCCTTACACTAGGTAATAACCGGGGGGACGTACCATCACTCGCGTGCTTTGCCTTTACCTTTGTCCTTCTTCGCCTTCTTGGCTGCTGCCTTGGCATCCTTGACCGCTTGGGTCGCATAGGAAGCCTTGGCTTTCGCCCTGGCCTTGCGGGCAGGGGGAGGGACGCGGGGGAGGGGGGGAGAGGGATCTCTAGTCGACGCCTTTTTCGTTTGCTGGGACAAAGTACTATAAGCATGATCTAAATGCCGGGGGGACATGAAGACTTACCGAGCGTGTTTGAGGTCGCTTTTTGGGCGACACGCTGGCCGACTTTTTGATGGCGGCGGAAACGGCCTTATCGACCAATGACTGAATCGATGGTCCGGGTCTTGTGAGATCCGCCATTTCGCTATCTGCCGCCTTGGCGACTGCCACTTTCTTGGCCTTTTTAGAGGCCTCGACCGCGTCTCTAGCTTCGACGATAGAGATGATGCGGTGGCAGTACACCACGAGGTCTGTAAGCATCTCCATGGAGAGCTTGTTTGTGGCCTCGTTCTCCTTCCATCCCGTGAGCATTAGCTCACCCCCGTCCAAGGTGAATTCAGGTATCTTTGATACCGCCTTAAGTTCTAGGTGGCGAGCCACGACTAGATGCTTAAGCTCTTGGAAGAGGGTCTCCGGGAGGAGGGCCCGCTGGAGGAATGAGACCTCATCTCTTTTAGTGGAGATGGAATCATTCAAACACGCGCCTAAGTAGGCGTCGTGTTTCTGCGTGAAGTTGGCACGACATGCCAACCCCTCAGCAGACTCCCTGAACCCACGTGTAGTTTGGACTGCAGGCAGTTTAACCACGATGTGGGGCGGGAACGTCCCTGCGGCCTTGTGGGCCTCCCACTTTGCTAAAGTGGCGCGAGCATTCAACAGCTTGGTAGCTGTTGATGCTACCCCTTTAAGGGGCTCCGCGAGGACGTGGCGATAGTCCGAAGGGACCATCGCGATCACCTCGTCTACTGAAGACGCTGCTTGCATTGCCATATGGCGAGCTTGCATAAGGCGATCAATCTCGCCCACCGGAGGATAGTCGCCTTCAGCGACCCCCGATGCTTCTCCAGCATGCTGGAAGAAGTGTGAGCGAGAGAGAGGAGAAAGGGCGCGAAGCATGGACGTAGTGTTAAAGGACATGGTTACGGTACTGACTACGCACATGATAACAACATCAAGAAGGGTTAGGGACCGTAGGGTTAGGTTAGGGTTAGGGTTAGGTTAGGGTTAGGTTAGGGTTAGGTTAGGGTTAGGGTTAGGGTTAGGGTTAGGTTAGGGTTAGGGACCGACCCTCCCCCGAAGGGGGAGGGGAGTGAAAGGGGCGACGGGCTTACCACTGAATGTGAGGGGGTCGCTGGTGACGAGGCAGGAGCGAAGCTCGAACTGCAAGAGACAAAGTCGGAGGCGAGGTGGGGACTTTCGTTCCCGGGGACCTTTCGTCTTTATAGACTCGTCAGGCCTCGATGACTAAGAACTGTACAGAACCAGAGATTAATGCCATTGGATGGTAAAAATCATACGATGCGGCGCATTCACACGACCGTGAGAGTCGATCACACGCTCTGCTTCTTGAAGACGGGGACCTTAAAGTCTAGAACGTTCCAGAGGGAGCTAGAGTGGGGTACTAATATTAGCCTAGCGGAGATTAACTCCTACCTATTAAAGAAGTGACGGCACCGGGTATCGGCCCGAGCCCAGACGAATCCAGACCAAGGCCTAGACCATTTCCTAAAAAGGAGTGGCTGTGTCAGTTCTAGACCCACCCATTTCCCACGCCACCAAGCACGTGTCGATTACGTAAGCCGGGGGGCGTCCACAAATCCTTTGTTAACCTTGTTAGGGTTAGGGTTGGGGTAGGGTTAACCTGTTAGGGTTAGGGGTTAGGGTTAGGGTTAGGGTTAGGCTATTCACATTATTAGCACGTGAATGTTTCAGGGATTAGCCTGAGTACATACGTTAGGGTTAGGTTAACGTTAGGGTTGGTATGCTTGCCAAACACCATGGTTAGTAAGTCCGTAACGACGGAAAACGTATGTACCTACCGCAAAGGGCGATATGCTAAGGTAGTTATTTGGTCACAGGGATCACTGGACCCACGGAGCACAGTATGAGAGACGTTACTAGCGAACGCAGTGGTTTCCATCAGAAGGGCACCCCATAGCAACTTAGTTCTATCCAGGCGAACCACTAAAGTGCGTAAGGGAAAGGGGTTGGCCGCGCTACTAGAGCCTAAGCCGTTCGCGAAGCTACTACAACAATTCCCAGCGTACGATACACGTTCCACTGGCCTCGAATACCACAGTCAAAACCATGGCTCCCACAAGCGCGCCGAAGCGCAGGCAAGGGATGCAAGGGGGAATAGCCTTTTCAGGGGCTACACTGGAATTGCCCAAAGAGACGGACCTGCTACGAACCTTTCGCGCAGTGCAATACTGTACCCACAACGGGGACACGGGATATGATATTCCAAAGAGCTTTGTTTTCGAACTTGCGTTCTACTAAAAAAGACTTACCAGAGTCTACTACAGGGAGGGGATGGTGAGTTCTAAGCAACGGTACCTTTTCTGTAACATTGGTACCAGAACAACAGGGCCTGTCCTGTAGGGAAAATAGTAAACGCACCTGAAAGGCCGGGGGGACGATTTGATATCCGCGTAAACGTTAGACTCTAACTAATCTAATACTACCGACTAGCAATTATACCAAGGGGAAAGCTAGAAAGGTAAGAAATAGAAGGGGGGTAAAACCGAGCTATTCTCAAGGGAGAAATATTAATTGTGCACAGATCAGCGAGGGTGAGGTTTGACGCCCACCAACACTAGACCGGAGTCATGAGTTCTGTGTGGTAAAACCGGCGGTTGAATGTTCAACTAACGCCAATATTTCAGGTAGTATTAATCAATTCCTTAGCAGTGATACGGATTTCCAAGCAGAAGGGACTTAGGGGTTCACAGCGAATATAAAGGCGCGACTGCCCACGGTAATCGTAAGCCGGTTATAGCGATATATTCATGTAGCGCTGGTACTAACGAAAGTACAGATCACAGATGGGTAAGATACGCAAACAAGTCGAGGTACTAGCAAGACGAGTTATTGGTTGTAGTGTTCCTAATACTACTAGCGTATTTAACCATGAAGTCCACCAAGACGAGCCTAAAATCTCATATGTCGAGGTGGAAATCCAAGGAAAGAATCAATAATGACGATAACATTTCCGATGCACGTAAATGTGTTAAAGCTATTATACGTCATGTTTCACCAAATTATTAGACGAATGTACAAGACACGAAGTAGTAAGCTGCGATTTCCTTGCAAGCGAACAATTAGTGTACATGTATACTAATAATTGTATTTAAATGAATAAATACAAGACATAGTCTAAGGTGACGAATTCAAAGAGGTAACCGTTAAAGTGCCGGGGGGACGCTAAGAGTAAGCGAAGACACACGGAGTTCAAGGAGATCCACCTAGAAGTAGGAAGTCCAGACGAACTATGATATACTTATGAATTCACCCAATGTTGCCGTAGTATGAATACGAAGGCTTCAATACAGGATTTGGATAGACAAAATACCCAAGATAACCGTCCTTAATGCCGGGGGGCGTCATGAATTAGTTTAATTTAAACCGGAATAATTCACAGAAAAGACGAAATGTTATATCAAGTGTACTGAGATATCCTAGGACATCGTGTTCCATTGACGGTATTTCAGGAATAAGATACGTTTAACCGCGGTTACAAGGAGTACTATGTGTTCCTCAATCAATGTAAACTCAACGTAAATGTTACAAAGTGTTATACGGTACGCTCTGACACTGCATTCCCAAAAGTAGTCGGGTAAGTTACAATCTAATAAAGTAACTAAGACTCTAGTTTAGACCCTATGACCGAGCGTTTCAATACAAAGTGACATCGTAAGGGTGGTCGTTGGGGACACGAGGTGGACTTACGAATGCTGCCACGCCTTAATAGAACCAAGCTAGAATCTAGCAGTTTGACGAGTTAAATCAAGTTAATTGATTAAAGGTTAACTGCGTCAACTAATAACAGGGTGTAGAAAGTTAACACCTTAACTTAACTGTACGACTAAGTCTTATAGTTTGTTTACTTAGACTTATGGTTTTGTCGTTCGTTGATAAGGTAGACTTATCACACGATAAAGTGGAAACTTAGTGGACTAAGTACTTGGGAGGATGCAAAAGCAATTTGCATTGGGAATACAAAACTGTAATACGGATGACTACAGTACAACCCAGAGGTACACGCGCGAATTCGTGATGCAAAATAAAAAAACAGGGATAAAGCCTGTTGAGTAGAGTAGACGTTAGTGGTCTTTTCACAAGGTAATGCCGGGGGGACATACCGCTACTCTCGCGCTTTGCCTTTACCCTTGTCCTTCTTGGCTTTTTTGGCCGCGGCTTGAGCTGCCTTGACCGCTGGGGTCGCATAGGCAGACTTAGCTTTCGCCCTGGCCTTGCGGGCAGGGGGAGGGACACGGGGGAGAGGGGGAGAGGGCTCCCTGGTCGACGCTTTCTTGGTTTGCTAGGACAAACTATAGTTAGCGTAACCTAAATGCCGGGGGGACATAAAGGCTTACCGAGCGAGTATTAGGCCGCTTTTTAGGCGACGCGCTGGCCGACCGCTTGATCGCTGCTGAAACGGCTTTATCGACCAACGATTGAATCGAAGGTCCGGGCTTGGTTAAGTCCGCCATTTCTGTATCTGCAGCTTTAGCAACTGCCGCCTTCTTGGCTTTTTTAGAAGCCTCGACTTGATCTCTCGCTTCGACAATCGAGATGATCCGGTGACAGTATACTACCAAGTCGGTGAGGACTTCCATCCCCAGTTTGTTAGCCGCTTGGTTTTCCTCCCACCCGGTGAGCATCACCTCACCCCCATCCATCGAGAAGACAGGTATTTTACTAACTGCCTTCACCTCTTGGTGGCGAGCCACGATGAGGTGTTTAAACTCTTGGAAGAGGTTCTCCGGGAGGAGGGCCCGCTGGAGGAACGATACTTCATCCTTTTTAGTGGATATCGAATCGTTCAAGCATGCGCCAAGGTAGGCGTCATGCTTCTGTGTGAAGTTAGCCCGACAGGCCAACCCCTCACGAGACTCCCTAAACCCTTTCGTCGTCTGCACAGAAGGCAGCTTGACTACTATATGGGGCGGGAACGTTCCGTTGGTCTTGTGACCTTCCCACTTTGTTAGAGTGGCGCGAGCGTTCAACAGCTTGGTAGCTGTTGACGCTACCCCCTTAAGGGGCTCCGCGAGAACGTGGCGGTAGTCCTGGGGGACCATCGCGATCACCTCATCCACCGTAGAGGCGGCCTGCATTGCCATGTGGCGTGCAGTCATAAGGCGATCTACGTCAGCGGTCGTAGCGAATGGATCGCTATCTGTCCTTCCCGCTGATTCCTCAGCGTGCAAGTGGAAGTGAGACCGTGACATGGGGGACAGCGCGCGCAACATAGCCGTAGTGTTAAAAGACATGGTAAATACTAACTACAGCAATGATAACCTGCGTCAGAAAAGAGGGTTAGGGACCGACCCTCCCCCGAAGGGGGAGGGGAGTGAAAGGGGCGACGGGCTTACCACTGAATGTGAGGGGGTCGCTGGTGACGAGGCAGGAGCGGAGCTCGAACTGCAAGAGACAAAGTCGGAGGCGAGGTTGGAGGTTTCCCTCCGCTGGACCTTTCGTCTTTATAGACTCGTCAGGCCTCGATGACTAAGAACTGTACAGAACCAGAGATTAATGCCATTGGATAACAAAATCATACGATGCGGCGCATTCACACGACCGTGAGAGTCGTTCACACGCTAAGCTTCTTATGAACGGGGACCTTGAAGTCTAGAACGTTCCAGAGGGAGCTAGAGTGGGGTGCTAATATTAGCCTAGCGGAGATTAACTCCTACCTATTAAAGAAGTGACGGCACCGGGTATCGGCCCGCAGTCCAGACGAATCTAGACTAAGGCCTAGACCATTTCCTAAAAAGGAGTGGCTGTGTCAGTTCTAGACCCACCCATTTCCCACGCCACCAAGCACGTGTCGATTACGTAAGCCGGGGGGCGTCCACAAATCCTTTGTTAACCTTGTTAGGGTTAGGGTTGGGGTTAGGGTTAGGGACCGACCCTCCCCCGAAGGGGGAGGGGAGCAAAAGGGGCGACGGGCTTACCACTGAATGTGAGGGGGTCGCTGGTGACGAGGCAGGAGCTGAGCTCGAACTGCAACAAAGAAAAGTCGGAGGCGAGGTGGGGCTTTCGTTCCCGGGGACCTTTCGTCTTTATAGACTCGTCAGGCCTCGATGACTAAGAACTGTACAGAACCAGAGATTAATGCCATTGGATGGTAAAAATCATACGATGCGGCGCATTCACACGACCGTGAGAGTCGATCACACGCTCTGCTTCTTGAAGACGGGGACCTTAAGGTCTAGAACGTTCCAGAGGGAGCTAGAGTGGGGTAGGTTAGGGGTTAGGTTAGGGTTAGGAAAGAACCTCACACACAAAAGGGGGGTGAGTGAAATGGTGTGGGCTTACTATAAAAACCGGGGGGCGTCGCTGGTGACGGTGACAGGAGCAGGGGCTCGACTGTGAGGAAAAGACTTTGAAGAGGCGAGATGGGGACCTTTCGATCCCGGACCTTTCGTCTTTATAGACTCGTCAGGCCTCGATGACAAAGAACTGTACAGAACCAGAGATTAATGCCATTGGATGGAAAAAATCGTACGATGCGGTGCATTCTCACGACCGTGAGAGTCGATTCCACGGTTGCTTCGTAAAAACGGGGACCTTAAAGTCGAGAACGTTCCAGAGGGAGCTAGAGTGGAGTACTAAAATTAGCCTAGCGGAGATTAACTCCTACCTATTAAAGAAGTGACGGCACCGGGTGTCGGCCCGAGTCTAGACCGAAGTCCAGAGAGGCCTAGACCATTTCCTAAAAAGGAGTGGCTGTGTCAGTTCTAGACCCTGCCTAATTCCCACGCCACCTTAGATTACGTAAGCCGGGGGGCGTCCACAAATCCTCTGTTAACCTTGTTAGGGTTAGGGTTGGGGTAGGGTTAACCTAGTTAGGGTTAGGGGTTAGGGTTAGGGTTAGGGTTAGGCTGTTAATTCTTTTAGTACGAGAATGTTACTAGGATTAACTAGCGTACTCACGTTAGGGTTAGGTTAATGTTAGGGTTGGTCAGCTTGCCAATCACCATGATTAGTAAGTCCGTAACCACGATTAACGGAGTACCTACCGCAAAGGGCGTTTTGCTAAGGCAGTTATTTGGAGGGGTTCCCCACAATCCCACTGGACTGAGTATGAGAGACAGTCACAAGGGCAGTGGTTCCAACCAGGTGGTACCGTCACCAACTTAGCTCTATCCAGGCGTACTACTAAGGTGCGTAAGGGACAGGGGTTGGCCGCGTTACTAGAGCCTAGGCCGTTCACGAAGCTACTACAACAAGTCCCAGCGTACGATACATGTACCACTGGCCTCGAGTACCACAGTCAAAACCATGGCTCCCACAAGCGCGCTTTCGCGCAGGCAAGGGATGGATCAAGGAATAGCCTTTTCAGGGGCTACACTGGAATTACCACAGGGGCTGGCCTGCTACCCGAGATATCTGCAGTGCAATACTACAGCCACTCCTGTGGAAAAGCAGGGAACGTATATTCCAAATCACCCTCCTCTGGCCTTTCGGTTCGAGAAGGGATATTAAGAGAGCCTACTACGGGGGAGTTAGGGGTTACACTAAGCGAAGGTACCTTTTCTGTATCATTGGTACCAAGTGCTTCCGGTCCGGAACCGTAGGGAAGGGTAGGTTCACGTACCTGTTCAGGTATAGAGGGACGAATAGCATCCTCATGAACTTTAGACTCTAACTGTTCTAACACGACCTTTTTCCAAAGACTTGAAAAATCAAATAATTGTTTAGTACGTTTTTTACTAACCAACATTCGTGAGTCGAGGATACCTATTGTACGTAAGTCAGCCACAGCCTGGGACGAACCAGACGGTGACCGGACCTCAACATAGCGTCCGTAAGGTAACTTACTTATTCCATGTATGTAGTCCTGAGGCTCACGCGGAAACTCCGCAGAGTACCTTCCAGCGTCGGCTCTACTAAGCCATTCACGCCAGTATCCTAGCATCGTGTCAGCTAATTCCTTAGCATTGAAATAGTTCCAAGCGAGGTTGTATTCAGTTTTAAGGGCAAGTACGGTTTCGTGCTCTTTTTTATAAATCGTAAGCCGGTTATCCCATCGTACTCGAGCATAGCTCTTAACCCACTGATATACGTGCTCAGAAGGGTAACCTCGTCGAAGATACAGCGCTATCAATTCGCGTACCGACGTTTCGTAGTGTTCCTGTAGACTACTTAACGAGGCTAACCTTGACATCTCCCCAATAAACGTCCCTCTCTTGACGTCGTATGGATGGGCAGATATCCAAGGAATTCTTTCTTGGTGGGACTTAGCTTTCCGATAAGGCATGTGCTGTAATCGGTTCTCACGATCCTTGTAAAGCATCAAGTCAAGAAATGGCGCCCGAAGGCTACTAGCGTCCCATTCAATCACGCAGCTATCGAATTTAATTTTGTTCTCCATGTAAAGTTTAGCTGATTCTTCCGAGTCGGCATAGACTAAGGCAAAACAATCATCGATGTAGCGACCGTAAAAGGCTATTTTAGGGTCATTCATAACATCAGCGTCTATTTCATGTGCCACCCCGTAAAGGTTAGCTAAATCGGGGCTGTCGGCGACGCCCATGGCAAGGCCACGTAGTTGTTGGTAAAAAGTACCATTGAATTGCGTGATAAGCTCAGTATTACCTACTTCCAACGCTGTCTTGAAAAAGGATTTCGCATTGATTTCCTTATCAGGTTGAGAGTCATCCTCGTAAATTCCCGCCCAGTACCATTTCAGGTAAGCCTCATATACGTAACGGAGGCATAATTCGAGATTAATATTAGGATAAAAGGCGACAACGTCGCCCGTCACGATATACCAAGATCGTGTGGTGTCTATCTTGAGCTTACTCAATTTAATCGCCAAGTCCTTGGACCCGATAATAACGGTAGGCGATGCCCTAATAATGGGCTTGAGTTTTTTAGAAATGTACTTAGCCGCGGGATTTTGGATTGCGGAGTGACAGGGGATGATTGGTCTAAATTTGACCGGCATTTTGTGTATTTTGGGAATGCCATAAAACCCAGGAACCGAGTGCTCCGTGCCGGGGGGAGTAATCTTAGATCGGAAATACGCCGACACAGTCCCATCCGTAGGATCAATGTACTTTTCTGCTTGTAAGGCAAGAAGTTCCATTTGATTACATTTCTTGTCTAGCATACGTTTAACCGTGGCTCTACTCAGACGTTTATATTCTGAAGTATTGCTCAACGCAGCGTTAGTATTGTCTATTAGCCAGGTACGCTCTGACACCGCTATTCCCAAGTTCTTATCCGTGTGTGTTAGAACATATTGGTTGCTAACTAGGAAGTTTCGAATCTCACGCACCCTAGGACCGAGCGTTTTGTGTATAGTGACGTCTTTAGGGGGGTCTTCAGGGACAGCTAAGGCGGTCTTACGAATATACTGCCGCGCCCTTCTGATACCGAGTTCGATATAAAGCGGTAACAATGGAGGTTCTTTAATAGAAGGAGGCCTCACATCGTAATCTGGGTCATAGATATTTTCATCTATTTGTTCAAAAGCAAACTTAATACGCCAACGAAGTCGACGTTCAAAGTCCGACCAAGCCTCATTAATAAGCTTGCGGTTTGTCGGTTGGTGAAACATATATTTCATACCAATTGACAGTTGATACTCAATTTCCTTAGGCAATGATACGTTTGGGGACACGTGAACACATGACATGTATTGGGAAGCCATGACTACATCTACTGGTGTATGTAGTACTACCCAACGTACGGCGTGGTCAAAAGACATTGACAAAATTTTATCTGGTAGAGTGTTACTTCGTCCTTGGAAGAGATAAGTGCCGGGGGGACTTACCGAACTCACTCCTTCGCCTTGCCTTTGCCCTTTGCGTCCTTTTTGGCCTTCTTGGCCTTGGACTGCGCTTCCTTGACCTCTTTGGTCTTGTATGCGCTTTTTGCCTTTGCCCTTGCTTTCTTGGCAGGGGGAGGGACGCGAGGGGGAGGTGGGGATGGAACCCGAGCCGATGCTTTCTTCGTTTGCTGGGACAAATGAATTAGCATAACTTAAATGCCGGGGGGACATTAAGCTTACCGAGCGTGTGCGAGGTCCTTTCTTGGGGGACTGCCCGGCCGACTTCTTGACAGCGGCAGAGACGGCTTTGTCAACCATCGATTGAATCGATGGCCCGGGCTTGGTTAAGTCCGCCATCTCTGTGTCAGCCGCTTTAGCAACCGCCACCTTCTTGGCCTTTTTAGAGGCCTCGACTGCATCACGTGCTTCTACTATGCTAATGATGCGGTGACAGTATACTACAAGGTCGACGAGGACTTCTGTCCCTACTTTAGCTGCCGCCTTGTTTTCCGTCCACCCCGTAAGTTCGACCTCGTTGTCCACCAACGTGAAGGAGGGCACTTTCGTGACCGCCATTATTTCAGCGTGGCGTTGAATTACCAGGTGTTTTAATTCCTGGAACAACGTTTCGGGGAGGAGGGCCCTCTGGAGGAACTTAATTTCATCGACCTTGGTGGCGATGGATTCGTTCAAACATGCGCCAAGATAGGCGTCATGTTTCTGCTTGAAGGCACTACGTTTAGCAATGCCCTCTGCAGACTCCGCAAAACCACGCGTTGTTTGGACTGCGGGCAGTTTAACAACTATGTGGGAGGGGAACGTCCCGGCAGTTTTGTGTGCCTCCCACTTAGCAAGAGTGGCGCGGGCATTGAGCAGCTTGGTAGCTGTCGATGCTACCCCTTTGAGAGGTTCCGCGAGGACGTGGCGAAAGTCCGAGGGGACTAACGCTATAACCTCATCCACCGAAGTGGCACCTTGCAACACTAAGTGTCGCGCAGTGTTGAGATCATCTTCCTGTCTCGCGGCTTCCATATCCCCATTGTCGGCAACGCCGCTTTGGTTCATGTGGAAGTGAGCCCGCGAGACGGGGGACAGAGCACGAAGGAGCGCAGCAGTACTAAAGGACATGATTATATACTGACTACGGATAACGCAACACGAATGAGGGTTAGGAAAGAACCTCACACACAAAAGGGGGGTGAGTGAAATGGTGTGGGCTTACTATAAAAACCGGGGGGCGTCGCTGGTGACGGTGACAGGAGCAGGGGCTCGACTGTGAGGAAAAGACTTTGAAGAGGCGAGATGGGGAACTTTCGCTCCCAGACCTTTCGTCTTTATAGACTCGTCAGGCCTCGATGACAAAGAACTGTACAGAACCAGGGATTAATGCCATTGGATGGAAAAAATCGTACGATGCGGCGCATTCTCACGACCGTGAGAGTCGATTCCTCGGTTGCTTCGTAAAAACGGGGACCTTAAAGTCGAGAACGTTCCAGAGGGAGCTAGAGTGGAGTACTAAAATTAGCCTAGCGGAGATTAACTCCTACCTATTAAAGAAGTGACGGCACCGGGTGTCGGCCCGAGTCTAGACCGAAGTCCAGAGAGGCCTAGACCATTTCCTAAAAAGGAGTGGCTGTGTCAGTTCTAGACCCTGCCTAATTCCCACGCCACCTTAGATTACGTAAGCCGGGGGGCGTCCACAAATCCTCTGTTAACCTTGTTAGGGTTAGGGTTGGGGTAGGGTTAACCTAGTTAGGGTTAGGGGTTAGGGTTAGGGTTAGGGTTAGGGTTAGGGTTAGGTTAATGTTAGGGTTGGTCAGCTTGCCAATCACCATGATTAGTAAGTCCGTAACCACGATTAACGGAGTACCTACCGCAAAGGGCGTTTTGCTAAGGCAGTTATTTGGAGGGGTTCCCCACAATCCCACTGGACTGAGTATGAGAGACAGTCACAAGGGCAGTGGTTCCAACCAGGTGGTACCGTCACCAACTTAGCTCTATCCAGGCGTACTACTAAGGTGCGTAAGGGACAGGGGTTGGCCGCGTTACTAGAGCCTAGGCCGTTCACGAAGCTACTACAACAAGTCCCAGCGTACGATACATGTACCACTGGCCTCGAGTACCACAGTCAAAACCATGGCTCCCACAAGCGCGCTTTCGCGCAGGCAAGGGATGGATCAAGGAATAGCCTTTTCAGGGGCTACACTGGAATTACCACAGGGGCTGGCCTGCTACCCGAGATATCTGCAGTGCAATACTACAGCCACTCCTGTGGAAAAGCAGGGAACGTATATTCCAAATCACCCTCCTCTGGCCTTTCGGTTCGTAGGGTAGGGTTAGGTTAGGGTTAGGGTTAGTTAGGGTTAGTAGGGTTAGGTTAGGGTAGGGTTAGGTTAGGGTTAGGTACCGACCCTCCCCCGAAGGGGGAGGGGAGTAGATGTAGTGATGGACTTACGACAAGGCGGGGCTTGAAGACGTCTCTGGTGACGAGGCAGGAGCAAGGCTCGAACTGCGAATAAAGATGTCGGGAGGCGAGGTGGGGACTTTCGAACCCGGGGACCTTTCGTCTTTATAGACTCGTCAGGCCTCGATGACTAAGAACTGTACAGAACCAGAGATTAATGCCATTGGATGGTAAAAATCATACGATGCGGCGCATTCACACGACCGTGAGAGTCGTTCACACGGAAGCTTCTTATGAACGGGGACCTTGACGTCTAGAACGTTCCAGAGGGAGCGACCCTCCCCCGAAGGGGGAGGGGAGCAATACTGGCGACGGGCTTACCACTAGTGAGAGGGGTCGCTGGTGACGAGACGGGAGCAGAGCTCGAACCGTAGAAAAAGTCTTGAGGCAAGGTGGGGACTTTCGTTCCCGGGGACCTTTCGTCTTTATAGACTCGTCAGGCCTCGATGACTAAGAACTGTACAGAACCAGAGATTAATGCCATTGGATAACAAAAATCATACGATGCGGCGCATTCACACGACCGTGAGAGTCGTTCACACGGAAGCTTCTTATGAACGGGGACCTTGAAGTCTAGAACGTTCCAGAGGGAGCTAGAGTGGGGTACTAATATTAGCCTAGCGGAGATTAACTCCTACCTATTAAAGAAGTGACGGCACCGGGTATCGGCCCGAGCCCAGACGAATCCAGACCAAGGCCTAGACCATTTCCTAAAAAGGAGTGGCTGTGTCAGTTCTAGACCCACCCATTTCCCACGCCACCAAGCACGTGTCGATTACGTAAGCCGGGGGGCGTCCACAAATCCTAAGTTAACCTTGTTAGGGTTAGGGTTTGGGTAGGGTTAACCTGTTAGGGTTAGGGGTTAGGGTTAGGGTTAGGGTTAGGCTATTCACATTATTAGTACGTGAATGTTTCAGGGATTAGCCTGAGTACATACGTTAGGGTTAGGTTAACGTTAGGGTTGGTATGCTTGCCAAACACCATGGTTAGTAAGTCCGTAACAACGGAAAACGTATGTACCTACCGCAGTAGGGTTAGGTTAGGGTTAGGTAGGGTCCGACCCTCCCCCGAAGGGGGAGGGGAGCAATACTGGCGACGGGCTTACCACTAGTGAGAGGGGTCGCTGGTGACGAGACGGGAGCAGAGCTCGAACCGTAGAAAAAGTCTTGAGGCGAGGTGGGGACTTTCGTTCCCGGGGACCTTTCGTCTTTATAGACTCGTCAGGCCTCGATGACTAAGAACTGTACAGAACCAGAGATTAATGCCATTGGATAACAAAAATCATACGATGCGGCGCATTCACACGACCGTGAGAGTCGTTCACACGGAAGCTTCTTATGAACGGGGACCTTGAAGTCTAGAACGTTCCAGAGGGAGCTAGAGTGGGGTACTAATATTAGCCTAGCGGAGATTAACTCCTACCTATTAAAGAAGTGACGGCACCGGGTATCGGCCCGAGCCCAGACGAATCCAGACCAAGGCCTAGACCATTTCCTAAAAAGGAGTGGCTGTGTCAGTTCTAGACCCACCCATTTCCCACGCCACCAAGCACGTGTCGATTACGTAAGCCGGGGGGCGTCCACAAATCCTAAGTTAACCTTGTTAGGGTTAGGGTTTGGGTAGGGTTAACCTGTTAGGGTTAGGGGTTAGGGTTAGGGTTAGGGTTAGGCTATTCACATTATTAGTACGTGAATGTTTCAGGGATTAGCCTGAGTACATACGTTAGGGTTAGGTTAACGTTAGGGTTGGTATGCTTGCCAAACACCATGGTTAGTAAGTCCGTAACAACGGAAAACGTATGTACCTACCGCAAAGGGCGATATGCTAAGGTAGTTATTCGGTCACAGGGATCACTGGATCCACGGAGCACAGTATGAGAGACGTTACTAGCGAACGCAGTGGTTTCCATCAGGAGGGCACCCCATAGCAACTTAGTTCTATCCAGGCGAACCACTAAAGTGCGTAAGGGAAAGGGGTTGGCCGCGCTACTAGAGCCTAAGCCGTTCGCGAAGCTACTACAACAATTCCCAGCGTACGATACACGTTCCACTGGCCTCGAATACCACAGCCGAAACCATGGCTCCCACAAGCGCGCCGAAGCGCAGGCAAGGGATGCAAGGGGGAATAGCCTTTTCAGGGGCTACACTGGAATTGCCCAAAGAGACGGACCTGCTGCGAACCTTTCGCGCAGTGCAATACTGTACCCACTACGGGGTCACGGGATATGATATTCCAAAGAGCTTATCGTTCGAACTTGCGTTCTACTAAAAAAGACTTACCAGAGTCTACTACAAGGAGGGGATGGTGAGTTCTAAGCAACGGTACCTTTTCTGTAACATTGGTACCAGAACAACAGGGCCTATCCTGTAGGGAAAATAGTAAACGTACCTATAAAGGCCAGGGGGACGATTTGATATCCGCGTAAACGTTAGACTCTAACTAATCTAATACTACTGACTAGCAATTATACCAAAGGAAAGCTAGTAATAAGAAAAAGAGGGAGGATCGACCCCCAACCATCTCATGGTTGAATATTTAATTATGCACAGATCAGTGAAGATGAGGTTTGACGCTCACCAACACTAGACCGGAGTCAGGAGTTCTGTGTGGTAAAACCGGCGGGTGTAAAAACAACTAACGCCAATATTTCAAGTAGTATCAATCAATTCCTTAGCAGAGATAAGGATTTCCAAGCAGAAGAGACTTAGGGTTTCACAGCGAATATATAGGCGCGACTGCCCACAAAGATCGTAAGCCGGTTATAGCAATATATTCATGTAGCGCTGGTACTAACGAAAGTACAGGTCACAGATGGGTAGGATACGCTAACAAGTCGAGCAACTAACAGGACGAGTTATTGTTGTAGTGTTCCTAATACTACTAGCGTAGCTAACCATGAAGTCCAGAAAGACGTGCCTAAAATCACATATGTCTAGGTGGAATTCCAAGGAAAGAATCAAAGATGACGATAACATTTCCGATGCAACTGATATTTGTTAAAGCCGTTATGCGTCATGTTTCACAACATTATTAGATGGAAATACAGTTCACATGGTAGTAGGCTGCGATTTCCTTGCAAGCGAACAATTAGTGTACATGTATACTAATAATCGTATTTAAATGAAAAAATACGAGACAAAGTCTGGAGTGACGAATTTAAAGAGGTATCCGTTAAAGTGCCGGGGGGACGTTAAAAACGAAAGCACACGGAGCTCAAGGACTTCCACCCAGAAAGCAGGAGATCCAGAAGAGCTTTAGTATACGTATAAATTCACCCAATGTTTCCGTAGTGAATGATCACATAGGTTACAATACAGGATTCATAGGAGGGGAGATACCCTAGACAACAATCCTTAATGCCGGGGGGCGTCATGAATTAGTTTAATTTAAACCGGAATAATTCACAAAAAGGATGAAAAGTTGTATCTATGTACTAAGGCACCCGAAGGTATCGTGTTCTATAGACGGTATTTCAATCAATAAGATATGTTTAACCATGGTTACACGGAGTACTCTCTTTTCCTCAAACAATGTAAACTCAACATAAATGTAACAGCGTGTTATATGGTACGCTCTGACACTGCATTCCCAAGGGAAGTCGGGTAGGTTACAATCTAATAAAGTAACCAAGACTCTAGTTTAGACCCCATGACCGAGCGTTTCAATGAAAAGTGACATCGTAAGGGTGGTCGTTGGGGACGCGAGGTGGACTTACGAAAACTGCCACGCCTTAATAGAACCAAGCTAGAATCTAGCAGTTTGACGAGTTAAATCAAAATACATTGATTAGAGGTTAACTACGTCAACTAATAACAGGATGTGTTAAGTTAATACCTTAACTTAAAGTACGACTAAGTCTTATAGTTTAATTACTTAGACTTATGGTTTTGTCGTTCGTTGATAAGGATAACTTATCAGACGATAAGTAAAAACTTAAATGGACGAAGTATTGGGGAAGATGCAAAAGCAATTTGCATTGGGAATACAAAACTATAGTACGGATGACTATAGTACAACCCACAGATACAGGCGCGAATCGTGATGCAAGATAAAAAATCAGGGATAAAGCCTGATTAATAGAATAGCATTAATGGTCTTTTCAAAAGGTAAATACCGGGGGGACTTACCGCTATTCTCGCGCTTTGCCTTTTCCCTTGTCCTTTTTAGCCTTCTTGGCTGCAGCTTGAGCCGCCTTGATCGCTGGGGTCGCATAGGCGGACTTTGCTTTCGCCCTGGCCTTACGGGCAGGGGGAGGGACGCGGGGGAGAGGGGGAGAGGGCTCCCTGGTCGATGCCTTCTTCGTTTGCTGGGACAAACTTTGTTAGCATAACATAAATGCCGGGGGGACATAAATGCTTACCGAGCGTGTATTAGGTCGCTTTTTAGGCGACGCGCTGGCCGACCGCTTGATCGCTGCCGAGACGGCTTTATCGACCAACGATTGGATCGAAGGTCCGGGCTTTGTTAAGTCCGCCATCTCAGTATCGGCAGCTTTGGCGACTGCCACCTTCTTAGCCTTTTTGGAGGCCTCGATTTGATCACGAGCTTCGACAATGCTTATGATCCGGTGACAATACACCACCAAGTCGGTGAGGACTTCAGTCCCCAGTTTATTCGCCGCTTGGTTCTCCTCCCACCCGGTGAGCATCACCTCACCACCGTCCATAGAGAAGACAGGGATTTTACTCACTGCCTTCACCTCTTGGTGGCGAGCCACGATGAGGTGCTTGAACTCTTGGAACAGTGCCTCCGGGAGGAGGGCCCGCTGGAGGAACGATACCTCATCCTTTTTAGTGGATATGGAATCGTTCAAGCATGCGCCAAGGTAAGCGTCATGCTTCTGTGTGAAGTTAGCCCGACAGGCTAACCCCTCACGAGACTCCCTAAACCCTTTCGTCGTCTGCACATTAGGCAGCTTGACTACTATGTGGGGCGGGAACGTTCCGTTGGCCTTGTGGCCTTCCCACTTCGAAAGAGTGGCGCGAGCATTCAACAGCTTGGTAGCTGTTGATGCTACCCCCTTAAGGGGCTCCGCGAGAACGTGGCGATAATCCTGAGGGACCATCGCGATCACCTCATCCACCGTGGAGGCGGCCTGCATTGCCATATGGCGTGCAGTCATGAGGCGATCGACGTCATCGTTCGTGGCGAATGGATCACCATCTTTCCTTCCCGCTGCGTCTTCAGCGTGCAAGTGGAAGTGAGAACGAGACATGGGGGACAGCGCGCGCAACATAGCCGTAGTGTTAAAAGACATGATGTAAAAATACTAACTACGACAATGATAACCTGCGTCAGAAGAGGGGGTTAGGGACCGACCCTCCCCCGAAGGGGGAGGGGAGCAATACTGGCGACGGGCTTACCACTAGTGAGAGGGGTCGCTGGTGACGAGACGGGAGCAGAGCTCGAACCGTAGAAAAAGTCTTGAGGCGAGGTGGGGACTTTCGTTCCCGGGGACCTTTCGTCTTTATAGACTCGTCAGGCCTCGATGACTAAGAACTGTACAGAACCAGAGATTAATGCCATTGGATAACAAAAATCATACGATGCGGCGCATTCACACGACCGTGAGAGTCGTTCACACGGAAGCTTCTTATGAACGGGGACCTTGAAGTCTAGAACGTTCCAGAGGGAGCTAGAGTGGGGTACTAATATTAGCCTAGCGGAGATTAACTCCTACCTATTAAAGAAGTGACGGCACCGGGTATCGGCCCGAGCCCAGACGAATCCAGACCAAGGCCTAGACCATTTCCTAAAAAGGAGTGGCTGTGTCAGTTCTAGACCCACCCATTTCCCACGCCACCAAGCACGTGTCGATTACGTAAGCCGGGGGGCGTCCACAAATCCTAAGTTAACCTTGTTAGGGTTAGGGTTTGGGTAGGGTTAACCTGTTAGGGTTAGGGGTTAGGGTTAGGGTTAGGGACCGACCCTCCCCCGAAGGGGGAGGGGAGCAATAATGGCGACGGGCTTACCACTGATAGTGAGGGGGTCGCTGGTGACGAGGCAGGAGCTGAGCTCGAACTGCAACAAAGAAAAGTCGGAGGCGAGGTTGGAGGTTTCCCTCCGCTGGACCTTTCGTCTTTATAGACTCGTCAGGCCTCGATGACTAAGAACTGTACAGAACCAGAGATTAATGCCATTGGATAACAAAAATCATACGATGCGGCGCATTCACACGACCGTGAGAGTCGTTCACACGGAAGCTTCTTATGAACGGGGACCTGAAGGGCGAGAACGTTCCAGAGGGAGCTAGAGTGGGGTGCTAATATTAGCCTAGCGGAGATTAACTCCTACCTATTAAAGAAGTGACGGCACCGGGTATCGGCCCGCAGTCCAGACGAATCTAGACTAAGGCCTAGACCACTTCCTAAAAAGGAGTGGCTGTGTCAGTTCTAGACCCACCCATTTCCCACGCCACCAAGCACGTGTCGATTACGTAAGCCGGGGGGCGTCCACAAGTCCTTTGTTAACCTTGTTAGGGTTAGGGTTGGGGTAGGGTTAACCTGTTAGGGTTAGGAAGGAACCCAACAACAAATAGTTGAGTGAAGAAGGGGGTGTGCTTACGAAAAATGCCGGGGGGCGTTTGAGGAGGTCGCTGGTGACGATAAGGGAGCAATGGCTCGACCTTGGAAAAGTTCTGAAAGAGACAAGATGGGGACTTTCGAACCCCGGACCTTTCGTCTTTATAGACTCGTCAGGCCTCGATTAGTCAGAACTGTACAGTACCAGGGATTATCGCCATTGGAGGGCAATAATCGTACGATGCGGCGCATTCTCACGAGCGTGAGACTCGATTCCACGGTTGCTTCTTAAAAACGGGGACCTTACGTTCCAGAACGTTCCAGAGGGAGCTAAGTGGAGTACTAAAATTAGCCTAGCGGAGATTAACTCCTACCTATTAAAGAAGTGACGGCACCGGGTATCGGCCCGCAGTCCAGACGAATCCAGACCAAGGCCTAGACCATTTCCTAAAAAGGAGTGGCTGTGTCAGTTCTAGACCCTACCTAATTTCCCACGCCACATCGGCAAGTTCCGTGATTATCTAAGCCGGGGGGACGTCCACAAATCCTAAGTTAACCTTGTTAGGGTTAGGGTTAGGGTAGGGTTAACCTGTTGGGGTTAGGTTAGGGGTTAGGGTTAGGGTTAGGGTTAGGCTATTCATTCTTTTAGTACGAGAATGTTTCAGGGATTAACCTGAGTACATACGTTAGGGTTAGGTTAACGTTAGGGTTGGTCAGCTTGCCAAACACCATGGTTAGTAAGTCCGTAACCACGATAAGCATATGTACCTACCGCAAGGGGCGATATCGCTAAGGAAGCTATCTGGAGAGATTCCCCACAATCCCACAGGACTGAGTATGAGAGACAGTCACAGGGACGGTGGTTCTAACAAGGATGGTGCCGTCACCAACTTAGCTCTATCCAGGCGTACTACTAAAGTGCGTAAGGGACAGGGGTTGGCCGCGTTACTAGAGCCTAAGCCGTTCACGAAGCTACTACAACAAGTCCCAGCGTACGATACATGTACCACTGGCCTCGAGTACCACGGTCAAAACCATGGCTCCCACAAGCGCGCTTTCGCGCAGGCAAGGGATGGATCAAGGAATAGCCTTTTCAGGGGCTACACTGGAATCACCACAAAGAGCTAGCCTGCCATCCGAGATATCTGCAGTGCAATACTACAGCCACTCTTGTGGAAAAGCAGGGAATGTATATTCCAGATCACCCTCCTCTGGCCTTTCGGTTCGAGAAGGGATATTAAGAGAATCTACTATGGGTTGGGGTTGGTGAGCACTAAGCGAAGGTGGTTCCACTGTAACGTTACCACCAAGTGCATCAGGGCCAGAGCCATAGGGAAGTTTCTGTTCACGATCCTGTTCAGGGATAGAAGGGTGAGTAGCAACCTCGTGAACAGTAGATTCTAGCTTCTCTAACACTATGCGTTTCCAAAGGGTTGAAAAATCAAATAACTGTTTAGTACGTTTTTTACTAACCAGCATTCGAGAGTCAAGGATACCTATTGTGCGTAAATCAGCAACGGCCTGGTTTGACCCATCCCGTTGCCGGACTTCAACATAGCGTCCATAGGGTAACCTATCTATTCCATGTATATAGTCCTGAGGTTCACGTGGAAACTCAGCAGAGTATCTTCCGGCGTCGGCTCTATCAAGCCATTCACGCCAGTATCCTAGCATAGTATCAGCTAATTCCTTAGCGTTGAAATAGTTCCAGGCGAGATTGTATTCGGTTTTCAGCGCAAGCACGCTTTCGTGCTCTTTCTTATAAATTCGTAAGCGGTTTTCCCAGCGTACTTTAGCATATTGGCGCGTCCATTGATATACATGCTCAGACGGGTAACCGCGCTTGAGATACAGAGCTATCAACTCTCGTACCGCATTTTCGTAGTGTTCCTGTAAACTACTGAGCGAGGCTAACCGTGACATCTCCCCAATAAACGTCCCTCTCTTGACGTCATAAGGATGGGCAGATATCCAAGGAATTCTTTCTTGGTGGGACTTAGCTTTCCGGTACGGCATGTGCTGCAGTCGATTCTCACGATCTTTGTAAAGCATCATGTCTAAGAAGGGAGCGCGAAGGCTACTAGAGTCCCATTCAATTACACAGCTATCGAACTTGATTTTATTTGATATATAGGCTTTAGCCTCGTCTTCCGAAGAGGCATATACAAGAGCGAATACGTCATCAATATAGCGACCGTAAAAAGGAATTTTAGGGTCATTCACAATATCAGCATCAATTTCAAAAGCCATCCCGTAAATATTAGCTAAATCGGGACTGTCGGCGACGCCCATGGCTAAGCCACGTAATTGTTGGTAAAAAATACCGTCGAATTGTGTAATAAGCTCAGTATTCCCGACTTCGAGCGCAGTTTTAAAGAAGGACTTGGCTTGTATTTCCTTCTCTGGCTGAGAGTCATCCTCATAGATACCTGCCCAGTACCACTTAAGATAAGCTTCATAGGTGAATTTAAGGCATTTTTTCAGGTCTATGTTGGGATAAAATGCGACCACGTCGCCAGTAACGATGTACCAAGAACGCAAAGGGTCTACATTGAGCTTACTCAATTTAATCGCCAAATCTTTGGAACCAATAATAATGGTAGGCGATGCCCTGATAAGGGGCTTGAGTTTTTTAGAAACGTACTTGGCTGCCGGATTTTGGATAGCGGAGTGACAAGGGATGATTGGTCGAAATTTGACCGGCATTTTATGTATTTTGGGAATGCCATAAAACCCAGGAACCTTGTGATCCGTGCCGGGGGGAGTTATTAGTGACCGGAAATAATCCGACACGGTTCCATCCGTAGCATCAATGTACTTTTCTGCTTGTAAGGCAAGAAGTTCCATTTGATTACATTTCTTATCTAGCATGCGATTAACCGTAGCTTTGCTTAAACGTTTATATTCAGAGGCATTGCTTAACGCAGCATTAGTGTTGTCTATGAGCCAGGTACGCTCTGACACCGCAATTCCCAAGTTTTTATCCGTATGAGTTAGAACATATTGATTGCTAACCAGGAATGATCTAATATCGTTAACCCTAGGACCGAGCGTTTTATGCAAGGTGACGTCCTTAGGGGCATCTTCAGGGACAGCTAAGGCGGTCTTACGAATATACTGCCGCGCCCTTCTGATTCCGAGTTCGATGTAAAACGGTAAAAGTGGAGGCTCATGTACTGAGGGAGGCCTCACATCATAATCAGGGTCATAGACTTTTTCATCTTCTTGCTCAAAGGAGAACTTGATACGCCAACGAAGTCGACGTTCAAAATCCGACCAAGCTTCATTAATAAGTTTGCGGTTTGTCGGTCGGTGAAACATATATTTCATTCCGATACTCAATTGAGATTCAATTTCCTTAGGAAGGCTCACACCAGGAGAGACGTGTACACAAGATTGATATTGTTGTAAATACAATCTATCTATGGGAGTGTGTAACACGATAAATTCTGATGCTAGGTCACCAGACATGGACAAGATGCTATCTGGCAGCGTATAAGGATTACCATTAAACACATAAGTGCCGGGGGGACTTACGTTTACGCTTTGGCCTTCCCTTTGCCCTTGGCGTCTTTCTTCTCTTTTTTGGCAGCGGCCTGAGCGTCTTTGACCGATTTGGTCTTGTACGCGGCTTTTGCCTTTGCACGCGCTTTTTTGGCGGGTGGAGGGACGCGAGGGGGAGGCGGGGTGGGGATACGAGGCGCTGCCTTCTTGGTTTTCTGGGGAAACGAAGTTAGCAGAACTTAAATGCCGGGGGGACATTAAGCTTACCGATCGCGTTTGTGGCCCTTTGCGAGGGCTAACGGTCGCCTTCTTGACTGCTGCGGAGACAGCCTTGTCGACCAAGGACTGTATCGATGGCCCAGGCTGAGTAAGATCAGCCATCTCCGCGTCAGCAGCTTTCGCCACTGCCACTTTCTTCGCCTTTTTAGTGGCGTCGACGGACTCTCTCGCCTCAACGATCGAGATTATCCTGTGACAGTAGACAACAAGGTCGGTGAGTACTTGCGTACCCGTTTCTATAGCCGCCTTGTTTTTCTTCCAACCCGACAACTCAACCTCACCTTCTTCGTTCATTACGAAGTCTGGGATGAGGGTGACCGCCATAATTTCCTTATGACGGGCCAACACGAGGGGCTTGAGCTCCTCGAATAGCGTTGCGGGCAGAAGAGCCCTCTGCAGGAATCCGACCTCATCTCGCTTGGTAGCGATTGAGTCATTCAGACATGCGCCAAGATAAGCGTCATGCTTCTGTTTGAAGGCAGAGCGATGTGCAATGCCAACATCGGACTCCGAAAAGCCACGTGTCGCCTGCACGGAAGGCAGCTTCACAGTGACATGCGGAGGGTACGTCCCGGCCGTTTTATGGGTTAGGGTTAGGTTAGGGTTAGGTTAGGGTTAGGTTAGGGTAGGGTCCGACCCTCCCCCGAAGGGGGAGGGGAGTAGATGTAGTGATGGACTTACGACAAGGCGGGGCTTGAAGACGTCTCTGGTGACGAGGCAGGAGCAAGGCTCGAACTGCGAATAAAGATGTCGGGAGGCGAGGTGGGGACTTTCGAACCCGGGGACCTTTCGTCTTTATAGACTCGTCAGGCCTCGATGACTAAGAACTGTACAGAACCAGAGATTAATGCCATTGGATGGTAAAAATCATACGATGCGGCGCATTCACACGACCGTGAGAGTCGTTCACACGGAAGCTTCTTATGAACGGGGACCTTGACGTCTAGAACGTTCCAGAGGGAGCTAGAGTGGGGTACTAATATTAGCCTAGCGGAGATTAACTCCTACCTATTAAAGAAGTGACGGCACCGGGTGTCGGCCCGAATCCAGACCGAAGTCCAGACAGGCCTAGACCATTTCCTAAAAAGGAGTGGCTGTGTCAGTTCTAGACCCACCCAATTTCCCACGCCACCGGGGCTAGGGTTAGGTTAGGGTTAGGTTAGGGTTAGGTTAGGGTAAAAACCTCACACACAAAAGGGGTGAGTGAAATGGTGTGGGCTTACTAATAAATGCCGGGGGGCGTCGCTGGTGACGATGACAGGAGCGGTGGCTCGACTGTGGGGGAAGACTTTGAAGAGGCGAGATGGGGAACTTTCGCTCCCAGACCTTTCGTCTTTATAGACTCGTCAGGCCTCGATGACAAAGAACTGTACAGAACCAGAGATTAATGCCATTGGATGGAAAAAATCGTACGATGCGGCGCATTCTCACGACCGTGAGAGTCGTTCACACGGAAGCTTCTTATGAACGGGGACCTTAAAGTCGAGAACGTTCCAGAGGGAGCTAGAGTGGGGTACTAAAATTAGCCTAGCGGAGATTAACTCCTACCTATTAAAGAAGTGACGGCACCGGGTATCGGCCCGCGGTCCAGACGAATCCAGACAAGGCCTAGACCATTTCCTAAAAAGGAGTGGCTGTGTCAGTTCTAGACCCGACCTATTTCCCACGCCACCTTAGATTACGTAAGCCGGGGGGCGTCCACAAATCCTCTGTTAACCTTGTTAGGGTTAGGGTTGGGGTAGGGTTAACCTAGTTAGGGTTAGGGGTTAGGGTTAGGGTTAGGGTTAGGCTGTTAATTCTTTTAGTACGAGAATGTTACTAGGATTAACTAGCGTACTCACGTTAGGGTTAGGTTAATGTTAGGGTTGGTCAGCTTGCCAATCACCATGATTAGTAAGTCCGTAACCACGATTAACGGAGTACCTACCGCAAAGGGCGTTTTGCTAAGGCAGTTATTTGGAGGGGTTCCCCACAATCCCACTGGACTGAGTATGAGAGACAGTCACAGGGACAGTGGTTCCAACCAGGTGGTACCGTCACCAACTTAGCTCTATCCAGGCGTACTACTAAGGTGCGTAAGGGACAGGGGTTGGCCGCGTTACTAGAGCCTAAGCCGTTCACGAAGCTACTACAACAAGTCCCAGCGTACGATACATGTACCACTGGCCTCGAGTACCACAGTTAAAACCATGGCTCCCACAAGCGCGCTTTCGCGCAGGCAAGGGATGGATCAAGGAATAGCCTTTTCAGGGGCTACACTGGAATTACCACAGGGGCTGGCCTGCTATCCGAGATATCTGCAGTGCAATACTACAGCCACTCTTGTGGAAAAGCAGGGAACGTATATTCCAAATCACCTTCTTCAGGCCTTTCGGTCCGTTGAAGGGTATTAAGAGAGTCTACTACGGGGGAGTTAGGGGTTACACTAAGCGAAGGTACCTTTTCTGTATCATTGGTACCAAGTGCTTCCGGTCCTGAACCGTAGGGAAGGGTGGGTTCACGTACCTTCTCAGGTATAGTAGGACGAATAGCATCCTCATGAACTTTAGACTCTAACTGTTCTAACACGATCTTTTTCCAAAGACTTGAAAAGTCAAATAATTGTTTAGTACGTTTTTTTACTAACCAACATTCGTGAATCGAGGATACCTATTGTACGTAAGTCAGCCACAGCCTGGTTTGACCCAGACGGTGACCGGACCTCAACATAGCGTCCGTAAGGCAACTTACTTATTCCATGTATATAGTCCTGAGGCTCACGCGGAAACTCAGCAGAGTATCTTCCGGCGTCGGCTCTATTAAGCCATTCACGCCAGTATCCTAGCATCGTGTCAGCTAATTCCTTAGCATTGAAATAGTTCCAAGCGAGGTTGTATTCAGTTTTGAGGGCAAGTACGGTTTCGTGCTCTTTTTTGTAAATAGTAAGCCGGTTATCCCAACGTACTCGAGCATAGCTCTTAACCCACTGATATACGTGCTCAGAAGGGTAACCTCGTCGAAGATACAGCGCTATCAATTCGCGTACCGACGTTTCGTAGTGTTCCTGTAGACTACTTAACGAAGCTAACCTTGACATCTCCCCAATAAACGTTCCTCTCTTAACGTCGTATGGATGGGCAGATATCCATGGAATTCTTTCTTGGTGGGACTTAGCTTTCCGATAAGGCATGTGCTGTAATCGGTTCTCACGATCCTTGTAAAGCATCATGTCAAGAAATGGTGCCCGAAGGCTACTAGCGTCCCATTCAATTACGCAGCTATCGAATTTGATTTTGTTCTCCATATAATGTTTAGCCGCTTCTTCCGAGTCGGCATAAACCAAGGCAAAACAATCATCGATGTAGCGACCGTAAAAGGCTATTTTAGGGTCATTCATAACATCAGCGTCTATTTCATGTGCCACCCCGTAAAGATTAGCTAAATCGGGGCTGTCGGCGACGCCCATGGCAAGGCCACGAAGTTGTTGGTAAAAAATACCATTGAATTGCGTAATAAGCTCAGTATTACCTACTTCCAGCGCAGTTTTGAAAAAGGATTTCGCATTGATTTCCTCATCAGGCTGAGAGTCATCCTCATAAATTCCCGCCCAGTACCATTTCAGGTAAGCCTCATATACGTAGCGAAGGCATAATTCGAGATTAATGTTAGGATAAAAGGCGACAACGTCACCTGTCACGATATACCAAGATCGTGTGGTATCTATCTTGAGCTTACTCAATTTAATCGCCAAGTCCTTGGACCCGATAATAACGGTAGGCGATGCCTTAATAATAGGCTTGAGTTTTTTAGAAATGTACTTGGCCGCCGGATTTTGGATTGCGGAGTGACAAGGGATGATTGGTCTAAATTTGACCGGCATTTTATGTATTTTGGGAATGCCATAAAACCCAGGAACCGAGTGCTCCGTGCCGGGGGAGTGATCTTAGATCGGAAATAAGCCGACACAGTCCCATCCGTGACATCAATGTACTTTTCCGCTTGTAAGGCAAGAAGTTCCATTTGATTACATTTCTTATCTAGCATGCGTTTAACCGTGGCTTTACTTAGACGTTTATATTCTGAAGTATTGCTCAACGCAGCGTTAGTATTATCTATAAGCCAGGTACGCTCTGACACCGCTATTCCCAAGTTCTTATCCGTGTGAGTTAGAACATATTGGTTACTAACGAGGAAGTCTCGAATCTCACGCACCCTAGGACCGAGCGTTTTGTGTAAAGTGACGTCTTTAGGGGGGTCTTCAGGGACAGCTAAGGCGGACTTACGAATATACTGCCGCGCCCTTCTGATACCGAGTTCGATATAAAGCGGTAATAGAGGAGGTTCTTTAATAGAAGGAGGCCTCACATCATAATCAGGGTCATAGATATTTTCATCTATTTGTTCAAATGCAAATTTGATACGCCAACGTAGTCGACGCTCAAAATCCGACCAAGCTTCATTGATAAGTTTGCGGTTTGTCGGTTGGTGAAACATATATTTCATACCAATTGCAAGTTGATACTCAATTTCCTTAGGCAAAGATACACCAGGAGAGACATGAACAGATGACATGTATTGGGAATTCATTACTACATCTAATGGAGTATGTAGTACAACCCAGTGTACGGCGCGGTCAAAAGATAATGACAAAATTTTATCTGGTAGAGTGTTACTTCGTCCTTGGAAGAGATAAGTGCCGGGGGGACTTACCGAACTCACTCCTTCGCCTTGCCCTTGCCCTTGCTGTCCTTTTTGGCCTTCTTGGCCTTGGCTTGCGCTTCCTTTACCTTTTCGGTTTTGTAAGCGCTCTTTGCCTTTGCCCTTGCTTTCTTTGCAGGGGGAGGGACGCGAGGGGGAGGTGGGGATGGAACCCGAGCCGATGCCTTTTTCGTTTGCTGGGACAAAAGAATTAGCATAACTTAAATGCCGGGGGGACATTAAGCTTACCGAGCGTGTGCGTGGTCCTTTTTTAGGGGACTGCCCGGCCGACTTCTTGACCGGCAGCAGAAACGGCTTTGTCAACCATCGATTGGATCGATGCCCGGGCCTAGTGAGGTCCGCCATTTCTGTGTCAGCTGCCTTAGCTACTGCCGCCTTCTTAGCCTTTTTCGAGGCTTCGACGGCATCACGCGCTTCAACTATGCTAATGATGGCGGTGGCAGTAGACTACAAGGTCGACGAGGACTTCTGTCCCCACTTTTGCAGCCGCCTTGTTTTCCGTCCAACCCGTGAGTTCGACCTCGTTGTCCACCAAGCTGAAGGAAGGCACTTTCGTGACCGCCATTAATCTCAGCGTGGCGTTGAATTACCAGGTGTTTTTAATTCTGGAACAACGTCTCCGGGAGGAGGGCCCTCTGGAGGAACTTGATCTCATCGACCTTGGTGGCGATGTACTCGTTCAAGCAAGCACCTAAATAGGCATCATGCTTCTGCTTGAAGGCACTACGCTTGGCAATGCCCTCTGCAGACTCCGCAAAACCACGCGTCGTTTGTACTGCGGGCAGTTTTATGACGATGTGGGAGGAAACGTCCCGGCAGTTTTGTGTGCCTCCCCACTTAGCAAGAGTGGCGCGGGCATTGAGCAGCTTGGTAGCCGTCGATGCTACCCCTTTAAGAGGTTCCGCGAGGACGTGGCGGAAGTCCGAAGGGACTAACGCAATGACCTCATCTACCGAAGTAGCACCTTGCAGCACCAAGTGCCGCGCGGTGTTGAGATCATCTTCCTGCCTCGCCGCATCCAAATCCCCATTGTCGGCAACGCCGCTTTGGTTCATATGGAAGTGAGCTCGGGAGACAGGGGAAAGAGCACGAAGCAACGCAGCAGTACTAAAGGACATGATTGTAGATACTGACTACGGATAACGCAACACGAATGAGGGTTAGGAAAAAACCTCACACACAAAAGGGGTGAGTGAAATGGTGTGGGCTTACTAATAAATGCCGGGGGGCGTCGCTGGTGACGATGACAGGAGCGGTGGCTCGACTGTGGGGGAAGACTTGAAGAGGCGAGATGGGGAACTTTCGCTCCCAGACCTTTCGTCTTTATAGACTCGTCAGGCCTCGATGACAAAGAACTGTACAGAACCAGAGATTAATGCCATTGGATGGAAAAAATCGTACGATGCGGCGCATTCTCACGACCGTGAGAGTCGTTCACACGGAAGCTTCTTATGAACGGGGACCTTAAAGTCGAGAACGTTCCAGAGGGAGCTAGAGTGGGGTACTAAAATTAGCCTAGCGGAGATTAACTCCTACCTATTAAAGAAGTGACGGCACCGGGTATCGGCCCGCGGTCCAGACGAATCCAGACAAGGCCTAGACCATTTCCTAAAAAGGAGTGGCTGTGTCAGTTCTAGACCCGACCTATTTCCCACGCCACCTTAGATTACGTAAGCGGGGGGCGTCCACAAATCCTCTGTTAACCTTGTTAGGGTTAGGGTTGGGGTAGGGTTAACCTAGTTAGGGTTAGGGGTTAGGGTTAGGGTTAGGGTTAGGGTTAGGGTTAGGGTTAGGTTAGGGTTAGGAAAGAACCTCACACACAAAAGGGGGTGAGTGAAATGGTATGGCTTACTATAAAACCGGGGGGCGTTGCTGGTGACGGTGACAGGAGCAGGGGCTCGACTGTGAGGAAAAGACTTTGAAGAGGCCGAGATGGGGAACTTTCGCTCCCAGACCTTTCGTCTTTATAGACTCGTCAGGCCCTCGATGACAAAGAACTGTACAGAACCAGGGATTAATGCCATTGGATGGAAAAAATCGTACGATGCGGCGCAATTCTCACGACCGTGAGAGTCGATTCCACGGTTGCTTCGTAAAAACGGGGACCTTAAAGTCGAGAACGTTCCAGAGGGAGCTAGAGTGGAGTACTAAAATTAGCCTAGCGGAGATTAACTCCTACCTATTAAAGAAGTGGACGGTACCGGGTATCGGCCCGCGGTCCAGACGAATCCAGACAAGGCCTAGACCATTTCCTAAAAAGGAGTGGCTGTGTCAGTTCTAGACCCGACCCAATTCCCACGCCACCTTAGATTACGTAAGCCGGGGGGCGTCCCACAAATCCTTTGGTTAACCTTGTTAGGGTTAGGGTTGGGGTAGGGTTAAGGTTAGGGTTAGG